>JAUUEG010654758.1:2057-13271 GCA_032361445.1 Panulirus gracilis
AGAGAGAGAGAGAGAGAGAGAGAGAGAGAGAGAGAGAGAGAGAGAGAGATTGCATGATGAAAACCAGTGGACCTTTTCCCCTATACAGCAAGACAAAATTTTGTCACATGGGCTAACTAAGTGAAGTTTATGAAGATTTGTGTACTCACCTAAGTTACTATCCTTGTTGAATAATGAGAAACTGTTAATGCTATTAACCAATGGCGGTCTAAAAGGATGCTGGGAAATCACATTTACGCACACGTTATCTTTTGTATATAAAACTACTCAATGGCTGGTACCTTCACTTGGCTCTCTACTTTATACATGCAAAGAAACATCTCTAAACATCTCCAGAATTTTCACCAGGCGAGAAAAGAGAAAAACAAAGAGAATCAACTTCATTAAGCACAATATAAAAGGAAATGTAAGCAAAATTTAATAAATACAAAGACATGCAGGGACAGAGACAGGTGCGAGCTAAACTAAGCAGAGATGTAGGAAAATCAGAGAATAGTAGACCAACAGCAAACAAGATATAATGCAAGAACATTGGCCAATGATAACGAAGGTAAACATTAAAGAACTGACCAATGAGAACCCAGTCTCTGTTGACGACGAAGTCCCAGGCAGCGGTGAAGAGCACCTCGATTAGGAAGCCGTGGAGGCCATAGATGTAGAGGCGCAGCCACACGCTCACCTCGGGCTCTGGAAGGACGGCGTACCGACTCATCTTGCTGCTTCTGGCAACTCTCCAAGTGCTTGAAGTTAATGGCCCACCACACACACACACACACACACAAACACAAGTGCCAAGCTTCTAAGTTCTGAAGGATGATGGTCCGCCACAAACAAGTACTCGGTTTGGGCTTTTACATTCCAGAGGATGATGTCTTACCACACACACGTTCTCAATTCTTGGCTTCTACGCTCCTTAGATCTCTAAACACACTGGGTAGCGAGTCCCAGAGTTCCTGAGAACGGTTGTCTACAAGGAAAGGTACTTAGTGCCAGGCTTCTAAGCTCCTGAGAATGAGGGTCTCTAAGTTTTTATGGATGATGGCTCTCCACACATTCGTACTCTATACCGAGTACTCAGAGTTCTTAGGGGTGATGAACTATCACTAGCACACGATGCCAGACTCTAAAGTCTTTGATGAATGTGGCCCGTATATTCGGTGCTGGATTTCCAGGTTCCTGTAGTAACTAGTCCTCGTGGCTCTCTTCCAAGTCCATCAGCTGGAAATGATCCAATTCCTAATTTCTCTCCTCGAAAACCCTTACTAAATTCACTATTCACGACGGTAACTCTTAAGATCTTTCTGTTTTTGTTGGTCTTTCTTGGTTCCTTGCTCTGCGTTTCAAGTTAGTTTTTCTTGCTCTCGCGCTTGCGTTCTCATTTCTAAGGATCTTAAGCTTCTACTGCAGCAACACCACAACAAACGTCCTTACTTCATGTGTTAAGCGTTCCTAATGTTGCCGTTGTAGCTGGCGGGTTTCCAGATTCCAGATGCTCCCGTACACCCAGGACGCACGTCTTATTCTCCAGGAATTACCATTCACTTCTTATCCGTCGTGGAACATAGACACACACGTGCACTTTTCTCCTTCCTGGAAAGGAAGAAGTAAGATTAGTGGAGGATAAAGATGTAAATACTTTAGATAATTTTGTCATGAAAGATTTAGAATACTGGAAAATAGAGTGACACGAATTGAGAAAACGAGATTAGTTATAAATATTTCTCCAGGACGTAAACTGATTCAGAAGATATTTCTCCAAGCAGCAAAACTGACCTGGAAGATATGCTAAGGAAACAAATACCCATAATCTATTCAGTCTGCGTTTTCGGGAACCGAGAGAAACTGCTTAGTCCTGGAATGTCTCTTCAGGAGTAATCGGAAGGAAACCTAACTTTTTTTGAATGGATCTCTGACAAGTTATTCGGCCGCGTTCCAAGAGCGCTTGGCTGAGTTCCATACGGCATCGTGCAGCAATTTATCACGCAGGGAACGAAGAATTAATTGGAGGCAACACTCAGCAGAAACGGGAATCCGTTGGAAGATATTATAGAAATCGGTGTTGTCTTCGCGACATCTGTTGTTAACTCGTTGGTATCACCGCCGTGTCTGCTGCCAATATTACAGCTGTTCATATTTCCGATACTCCTTCTGCTCCTGCAAGTTACTGCAGCTGATTATCGTTACAGTAGCTGTCGTTACAGAAGTGCTGTCATTTCTACCAGTACTACTTCTAGAATCATTAAAGCAACGACAATTATAACGCAAATGCAACAGCTACTGCCACTGTTACCATATACCATCAGGACTTATATTACTACTGAATGACTATTACTATTACCATCAATTAGACATCACTAAGCTCCATCACTTCTTGAAACACCACTGCCAGTGATGCTAACGTTGCTTGCTACGGTTGGGACAGACGCAAAGCATGAATCCAATTTGGAAAATTATGGCCCATGTGGAGGACTCTGGCAAAAATATTTCGACAAAATTACGATTTATGACCTGAGAACGATCTCGCTTTTCATACCCCGTGAGGTTTACATCAGACCTTCTGATGGCCTGAAACTGCTTCTCGAAGATCAAAGATATTCCAGGAAGTATACAAAATAAATCGATATACACGAAGCACTAATCTGGTAATTGAAGATTTATTGAATACATATTACCCTTCCATTATCTCTGACAACATTTCTTTCAATTATTTTCATTATCTTTCTTATTTCCGTTGGAGTTAGTTAGTGTTTCTATGTCTTGTTCATTTTGTCTATGTCTGTGTGGCTGTATCTCTCCATCGAACAATATATGAGGGGAAGAGTTGGGGACAGTTGGTACTGAGAATAGCAGGCAACGTACTGTGTCAAGCAAGGGCGAGTAATGTTGTCCTTCACCTTCAACTTTCTCTTAGCTAGATCTACCTTTCCGCTTTCTTCATCGACCCGGCGGCATCCTAGCATTACACATGGCTGCCTGCCACTCTTCTAGTTATGTGGCCTCTTTTAGCTTCCAAGTTTCTATTCTTCATCTCTCCTCCTTTTCAACATCTGCTGGCGTTCTTGCTGGACCAGACGAGGTGGCTTTTGCTTCCCCATGCTCGGTATAATCTGATTTATGTAGTCTTTCGTCTATTTGTCTTCTCGTGAGATGACTCCTAATGTCTCCCGTGTTGCATGAGTTTTAACCGACTTAATATTAGACTTCACTTGACTCCTCGCCTTCAAATGCTTTTCCATTTTTCTCATTTTTTTTCCTGCACCTGGCTCTAGAGCATGAACTAGCTCGCTGGTCACACTAGCCACTGTACAGTAATCCTAGTTTAGTTTCCTATCCTGACTATTTCTGAAACTTACTTGTTTTTGACGTATTTTTCTCACTTACCTCATATTGATTTTCTAGTTTCAATTATCTTTACCCAATAGCTTCATCTGACTTGGTGATCTTACATGGCTTTCTAGTTTGTTCTCCTAGACACTAGGCTTCAGCTGGTTCCTTCACTCCAAGTGCTTCCCCACCGTGCCATACATCTGGGGCTCTGGTCCCCTCAGTATTATCTGACGCTTGAGCTTTAGCTGATATCGAGGCTTCAGTATTGGTTCCTGTTACATGAAGCTTTCTCGCCTTCCCTGGTGTGGTAGATTTGTTATATCTTTGATCTTTGCATGCCATTACTTAAATTCTTACTTCACTTGGTTTAAATCTTTCAGTTTATAACCTTCCTGCTCTCTAGCTTCACCTGAGCTGCTGGCTATATGCATCAACAGCTTCAAGCTTCCCTTCCCTAACTCTCTGTTTCTTACCTTCGATTCTCTTGATATCCGAGTAAAACTTTTAATTTCCTGGCTTCATATCCCTTCGTAGAATCCCACATTTTCTTATTTTCCTCTCTGCATTCATTAAGCTTCGCCTTTGGTGATACACTAAAATATTGTCGTCCTTGATTCGCTTTTGTTTTATAAGGTTCACTCATTTTCACACAGCATGCCTAACATCACGACGTCTAAGAAATAATTACATCAACTGAATAATTTGCCAACAATCTGCGTTCTCCTCTTCCGAAATCTTTTTTCATATTTTGTATTTAGGTTGTAGCTCATACTGATACTCGTCATGATACTGTTCATTTGTATCGCTTACAGTGTTGTCCCTCATTTTTTTACTTTCTATATGCTGTGATTTGTTTCATAAATACATGTTTTTCGCGTGTTACATTTTACGTTCAGATCTTATGACGCAGTTTTTACTCGCTTTTTTTGTAGATTCCTGATGATGCCTCTGTGAGGGAGAAAGCTTGATTGAAATAAAATGGAGAATTTTGGACAAATGGTGCTTGAGCACTCACCTTCATTTTGTTGAGGCAAATTAACTTGTTAGTCTAGCATGAAAAACCTCACGCAAATTTTGAAAAAAGGCAAAGATTTGGCACTTCTGCTAGAAACTGATTAAGTCCACAAGCGTCAGCATCAGCATCTATGCCAACATCAGGCAAGCTGTGCGGGGAATACAAATCACGAATGTTCTACGCGATCTTACCAAATTTAAGATGGACATCGGGAAAAGAATCTTGCCATATCAAATACCTTACCTAGTAATAGGAATAACAAAAGATGTGTTCTTCTTTGGAATTCTGTATAACTTATATTGCCACCTGCAAACCTGTCTGTAATCTTATGTAAGAAGGGCGAGTAAGTTGTAATTGGTCTCACCATAAGGATGTGCAACAACCATTCCTGACAACCCTTTATCTCCTCACCTGTAGCTGATAGCAGGAACAATGGGGCTCCCCTTCTGGCCGATCATACAGTGGTGGGTTATGAAGAAAGTTTGACGCGACTTGTAGAAGTCACAGCGTCCTGCAGATACAAGGAAGAGAAGAAAGAACTCTGAAGCTTCGCATTGCTTTTTATAGAGTCCTCTCTTAAACTGTTAATCATAAGCTATTATGATATGGACTGGCAGTTGTTATTTATAGAGTCCTCTCTTAAACTGTTAATCATAAGCTATTATGATATGGACTGGTAGTTGTTATTTATAGAGTCCTCTCTTAAGCTGTTAATCATAAGCTATTATGATATGGACTGGTAGTTGTTATTTCTGTTTCTTTCCCTTTACCACAAACTCTTGTCCTCATTTCTTCCCAACAACTAAGATCAGGAACTTTTCATAAGGGAAATTTTCACATACCTTAAAAGGTCTAAAATATTTTCTTTTTTCCGCTTTTTCCTTAACCTATTTTTGTTGCACGTCTTATTATCTCAGTCTAGCCTGACATCGATGAGGACTTCAAATTATCATTTTTTTATATCTCTCAAATGATATAAGTTTTGTTACCGCTAGTTAGTCTCCAATTCGCGTTTTAGGGTTTACTTTAACCCTTTGGTGAATGAATAATCTTAAATACATAAATTTAAGGCATAAGTTACATAATCATACTTGTTTTCGCAAAGTTTTGAGCGATGAAGTTGTCTAAAGAGAGGGTGGGGTCGACGATGGCGTGGTCTCCCCGACGTACCAAAGTGTCAATTATCTCAGGGAAATCCGCGAAGATTGCAAGCTTCAGGCGGCCCACGTACCTCAGGTCACTCAGCTCCTTCAAGTCTCCAATCTCCATTTTCTGTTAAGATAAAGGGAATGTAGAGTGTCCACGGTTGGTCATCAGAATATGAAACCCAACAATGCATTAACTGTGGTTAAAGAAGAAAGAAAAATATTGATGAAGAGAAAGATATTGTGCATGAGTATAAATGGCAGTTTGTGCATGATCATGGATGATGATTGACTCCTGAACATGGATGATAATTGATCCATAAACATGGATGATGATTCATTTGTGAATATTGATGATAAATGATTCATAAACATGAACGATGACTGATTCATGAATATGGGCGATAACTGATTTATGAACACAGATGATCATTGGTTCATGAACATGAACATTGTTAGTTTTTCACCAGATGAACGCAAGGCTTCGCTAGATAAATGTGTTTCTTTTTATGGCTTTTGGGACGCTGAACTCGAAAAGGACAGTAAAAACGCTAGACTGACTACGGTTTCTAAGAAGAAAAATCACTGTGAAAATGTATATAATCGCTGGCTTACCTCGATTAAACGGGACGCTTCTATACAAGTCCTGGAGGATCTCTTGTTACCCTCCAGCAATAGTCCGCTCACATGATGGAAATGTTCTCCGTGCTCATCGGTCACTGCGCCGCAGTTAGCTAGCAAAAATCCAAGCGAGAGTGGAGAAAATGTACATACTGAAGACCATCTTCAGATAGGATGACAACAGGTTTTCCACAAGTTCCTCGTAGTTGTCATCACCGATATTTCCCAGAAAGTTGGTTGCTACCAGCCGGAAAGCATTCAACGCTGTCTTCTCGTTAGCACTGAGGATGCGGTCGAACTTTTCGTCTCTGAAGAGTTCGCGGATATGTGGACCAACGAAAACACTCCATGATTTTCTCGTCACTGAGACTTGGGAATTTCCCACCGAGGTACCTAATCGCTGGCTAATTTTCACCCATAGCCTTAACTAAGTTCTTCATGAAGCCCAGTTTGATGTGCAGAGGTGGTGGTAAAAATCCTGCCGAATTCTACGAGTGGAAAGTGCTGTAGGTTCTTTGTTCCAGGTCCCAGCGACTGTTGAGCCTCTCTTACGGAAGTCCCATTCGTACAAGAGACAGCAAGAGTTTGCTTAGCCCTGCAACAGTTCAAGCACAATAGCAACAACCACCTTCAAGTCACCACAAAGCTGCCAAGTGTATTTCTTGTACTTTATGCATTCCAAAAGATGCTTCTTGATGTTGCATGATTCTTTCATATGGACTGTCTCACCAAGTGGATGTAATGGCGACACGTTACCATCATGCAGCAGCACAGCTTTTACAATTAGCTTTGACGAGTCTATGAACAGTCTCCACTCTACAGGTTTATGATTACTAATGAGGGCTACCATCACCCCGATTACATCACTGCAGGCGACGAGGTTACCTTCCATCTTAAAGAATGAAGTGAAATCTTTCTGTCACATTTTCATGAAGGCGCTTCCACTATTACAGTTTCGAGCCCAACAGTTCTGCCTTACGCTTCGACAGTCGCAGATTTCTGATGAGGTCGCTTAATGCATTCTGTGTGAACCTGTGTGATTCAGCATACATCACGTTAGGCACAAAATCAGGATCTTTTACTGTTGCTGATCGCTCACATGTTTCACAAATTTCGTCATTCAGTTCGTCCTCAGATTCCAGGGAAAATGAGTCTGGGGTTCCAGAATGGGAAGTCCTTCACCGTGGGATACCGGACGCATAGCAGATAGTATACTCGGTCAGCTTAAGGTCCACTTTTTCTCTTTGAAAAATACTCTCCCGACTGTAAGTACCATACAGAAGTAAGTCACTGACTTGATCTGTCGGCTCCCTCCACATCAAGGACACGCCAAAAGGCATCGGTCACCTTTTGTGGTTCAACCAACTGAGAAGGTTCGTTGCACAAGCACTACAGCTTATGTGTGGGACCCAACTCTTGCTCTGGTCCCCAACCTTGCAACCAAAGTAAAGATAATTGGCGTTCCTGATGATCGAGGTTATGGCACGCTTCTTAAATACAAAATTCTTTTCACCACAAACATAAAAGTTATCTGCACTGTTTAATCACTTACGAGGCATCCTCGCTGACGTTCAGCGCAACAGTCGTGACCCTTCACATAACCGGAGTAGTATATTTTAGCAGAACTGCAGACAACCAGCACATAGCACTACAAAAAGTAGCTTTGCTTTGGTACTGTATTGTATTGTACTGTATTTTGTATTGTATTGTAAAAGGAACTAGCTTGAACTCTAATTACAGTATGCAAACCATCTCTGAATCGAATGTAGGCTTAGAAATACCAACAGTTGCATGACAAGAGAACAACACGAATAGAAACGTCGGGGTACGAAAAAAGTCTTTCAGAAGCGAGTACGACACGTGTGCACAGTAAGAGGAAAAACGTAATTTCTTGTTGCATTTAATGAACTGCAGATACCTGACTGCCCTGAAGATTCCGCCAGCAAACCGTACACCCTCTTAACTGGTGCTGATGTTACAAAGACATAGGATTTGATGTCTTTGAGGGTTTAAAACCTAAGGATGTCTGTGTCTTCATGAAGTAAAGATTCAGTCAAGTAACTTATGATCTCTTCAGAAGTGGCCTGTCTTGTTGCAACTATCAGATCTGACGTATAGATAAAAGATTTCCTATACTTGTGTGGGTTAACCTACTAGTTGACTTGCGCTCAGCAAGGGTAGCGTAGTTGAGGCTTAAGTCACAGATGAGGCTTCTTATGTAAGGGCAGCAGGTTGATCAGCCACGTCACCTACCAAGCGAGGATCAAGAGTACCTGCCATCAAGAATTTTCCCCGGAGACAGGAAGATGCTTCTCATTGGTCTACTTGGGAGCACCTGGTCTGCATTTCTACCGCCTGAATCACGGATGCTACCGGTGACAGATTATCATTTTGGATCATGTCGGTTACTTTTTTAACAGGAACAAGTCTGGAACAGATTTCCTGTAGAAATCCTCTGTGGAGGTGAGTAAGCTTGTATGTTATGCCTGTACGCAGATTGTATTATTCTGATTTCGAAGCTCCATCTAATGATACTGGCGGTCTACTGTATCTGGTGGTAATGGAGGTCTGCTGTACCCGTGCTTACAATAATCAGAACTTGCGAAACAAAAAGGAATTCAGTAATTCAGTGAGAAGCCAAGTGTTACGAGTGTATGACAGGACGCTGAAGGGAATTTAAGAGCTGAGTTTATTGTACGTGATCACCGCCTCACATTATCTGCTGAACGAAGTCAAAGGCATGAAAGAATTGTTTATTTTCTCAATAAGGATAATGAATAAGCATTGATTATCTATTTTCTAATCTGTAGGGAAAATGAAGAAGTGCTTACTTATAGCTGATGGATTAGCATCATGCAATGACTTGAGCGAAATCAACACAAAAAGACACGACTTAAAGAGTCGGAAACACCAGTCATCTGTATACATTAGTAGTTACTTAACCTCGTTCATTTGATAAGATAACGCTTTAAGTACATAATCAAGGGCCATACATGCAGTGAGAGCGCGGATGGTCTTAGAATTATCTTGACTGATGGTTCCAAAATGACCTCATTGGCCTTAATGACCTTGACAACCGGTGCGCCTTATGCAGAAAGAATCAGGCACCCTACTTTTTCTACGAGTTTCTACGAGTCTTAGAATTATCTTTAACTCATATAAAAGGTGTTATAGATTTTTTGGTCGATGGACGTGCTAAAACCTGACAGTCTTAATGACCCTGGCGTTTGGTAGGCCTAAAAGTTCATTGCAACCAACTATCGACTTTTGATAGTACATGGTAAAGAAAGGTTCCCTTGATCTACCATCTTGTAGCCTTGCTTAGCTTCTAGCTTTACCAAGCATTCCTCCTCCCATCCCTACATATGTTTGAATTTTGTGTGTTAGTTTTGAGTCTTTACCTTTCCTCTCATTGTCGGTCTCTCGGTCATTGGTGGACGACTGGCTGTGAAGTGTCGTATGTGTGCCCAACTGAAGGGTGACCGGGAGAGAACTCAACCCAGAATCGTGCATCCGGTCTTACTTTGGGACACTTTAATGTCTAATCAGTTACCTCATTTTTTCCTTTTAGAGGAGAGCTACTGAGTTTAAAGTATCCTTTGTCTGAGGTGGTACAGCAAAATCTGGTGCTCAGCCCTACCGGTATGGTCTCCCGTAAGTCATCCGCTACTCCCGTCATGCAACCAATTTAACGACTCTGGCTTCCCTCAGTCCCTTCTTGATTACAAAGGTTTCTGATGGTCAGGCAGGAGCTGTTGAGTTGGTGAGAAAACTGGCAAGTGGTGATCATCTAGTTAAGTCTTCGATTCAAGTTGCGAGCCTACTTAAACTGAGACAGTTCCATTCATACGATGTTATGTCTTCCATCTAGGTGACCATGAATTCGAGGCATAACTAAATCTAACGTCGTCAAGGGACGCAGAGCCCCTTTAAATCCAGATTACCCACTGATATAGCCGTCGGGTACGTTAAGCTGTCTGTAAGACCATGTGTGCCCAGTCCCTTTCCATGCTGCGAATTCCAAAACTATGGCCGTAGTAACAACTTTTGTACTCCTTTATCTCGTTGTGGAAAGTGCACCAGAGCGGAACCACGTTGTACGACTTTGCGTTAACTGTGGTGGCAACCACCCAAGCTCGTACCGAGAATGTCCTCAGTACAAGTTTGAGATGGAAGCCTACGGAGTTAAGGCAAAAGAGAACATTTCATATAGTGAAGCAAGGAAGAGGGTGAAGGAGATTCACGAGACTCACAATCCCTAAGAATCCTGTACTGCGACTGCCACGCAAACAGCATCAGTTGTTGAAACACGTCCCACTTCCCCTGAGGATTCCCTGGCCAAACGCAACTTAACTTCACTGAATCAAACGATTATCTTGACAAAAACTTACATCAGCCAACTGTATGTACATACAGCGATATGATGGATATTTGTATGTAAAGAATGGCTGACAGTATCTACGAGGAAGGAATAGCTATCTCCATATACAGGGATGGAATAACTAACTGTGTTTACAGGGTAGAAATGGCTGAATAAATCTTCAAGAAAGGAATGACAGTGCATTTAGATGGAAGGAATAGCTATCTACAGTGAAAGAATGGCTAACTGAATCTGTAATGAAGCAATACGAAAAAGTATCTGCAAGAAAGGAATAGTCAACTGTATCTACAGGAAAAGATAGCTAACTGTATGTACAATATACAGAAAAGAATTTGTTAACTGTATCTACAGGGAAGACATGGCTAAATGTATCTACATGGAAGGAATGGCTGATTGCATATACAGGGAAGGATTGACTAACATTATCTACATGAAAGGAATGGTATATTCTGTCTACCGGAAAGGAATGGCTGAGTTAATCTAAAAGAACGGAATGGCTAACTACATTTACAAGGATACAGGTAAGGAATGATAAATTGCATCTACAGGGAAGATATTGTTAGCAATGTGTACAATGAAAAATGGCTAACTGTATCAACAGGAAAGGAATGGCTAAATGTATCTACAGTAAAGGAATAGCGAGGTGTATCTGAATTAAAGGAATTGCTAACTGTATATGTATGAGGTAAGTAATGACTAATTATATATAGGGAGGAAATAGTTAA
>JAUUEG010654867.1:0-13270 GCA_032361445.1 Panulirus gracilis
GGAATGAAACTATAAACCTTATCTCAGGTGTCGCAACGTTCACTGTGTGGTTCACACCTGACGGACCAACCACAGCCAGGCATACCAACCCTCCCACAACATTAGTAGCTGGTCCAGTCATTACGAGAAAGCATCGGACCCATTGTGCACAGATACTTTTTTTTCCCCATGTGCACATGTTCGTTTTCCTATTCTAAGTAACTGATTTAAGTTTTTGAAAGTTTCTATCCATAATCAATACACAAAAGATGTGGTAATCTCACATCTCTCTAAAGCGAAAAGTTAAGTCATTTTCTGTAAGTACTTCGAAAAAATACAATTTTCTGAAACCCATGGAAGGAATTTGTTCCTGTCACATTTCTTCTATTTTTTTAATTGAATTTCATGTAAAGATATCTCATATTCATGATGTGTAAACTTGAATTTGCTCTGAGAGTTAGATTCCAATATTCCTTGCGACACATACAATATATAATACATACACTTGCATAAGCATCAGAGCAATTGTGATTTTACTGTACCATTTCTGTCCTAACTGATCTGCACTGAAAGGATATGAAATCCTCAGGAACACTTCTGCTGCGGGGCAGGAGCTGCATTCAAAAAACTTACGAGACATGATATTGTTCATCAGTGGAAGAAAAGAGTCGTTATGAAAGTGAATATTATTTTATCCAACACGCTACTCTCCAGAATCGTTTTCTTGGCCTTATAACGTTATACATTTACGAATTAGAACGTCTTGATGTATAAACGTCACGTAAATGTTTTCCTAAGAACAAGCATTTTAGACAGTCTTAGGAAATTGAACGTTGGCAGTATTTTTCTTCAATTTGTTTTATATTCCCCCATATAATGGACCTGGGTCACAGTGAACTGGGCATGGGGAGTATAGTAGTGTATACTGTGCAAGTTTTTTTTTTCCTTTACATTTACAGAATAAATCCCTCACTTTGGTATGAATAAACAGGAATACCCAACCAGTCTGAGTCTTTTTTCCGTAAGTTAATTCCATTTAACTGTACACAAAGCTGATGTCAACCTGTGCTCATAGCTATACCAAATGAATATTTAGGATTTATTGGATAAAGCTGTAGTGATATAATTTTTTGTACACCGATTGAATAAATGAATATTCATTTTATCATATACCAGAGAGAGCGCGTTTCTTTTGTGTTCGGAAAACAGAATGAAAGGTTATAAGCCACAGTTCATCTGGAACTGTAGCCCGGAGACTATGCTGATTGGGTACTTCGGCTCATGTAAAAACCACACGATAGAAAGTTTGTGAACTCGGCTGTTGTGCTGCAGGTTAGGTTCTCAAGGCCATTGCTCCAAGGACGGTCCGTGGACAACCACATTCTTCATATAGCTATATAACAAATGTCTTCGGGATAATCACCTATCAAGGAGAGGTTCGTTGATGGTGTGGCTCAAATGGTTTATTAAGGGTTAAAAACTGCTTCATTTGTGTTCCACTACTGTGGTAGAACTAGTTACAGTGGATATATTAACCACCTGTGGTAGCAGACGTTTGATAGTTAGCCCACTGTGGCAGGTACAAATGCCAAGAGACGTTGTGTACGCCTTGAACATAATGACACCATCCGCGGTAGCAATCATCGTGAGAGTCCAGCAATAACCCCAGCGATAACGCTGGCTTATACTTAGACGCTGTTGTAAAGTGTTCTTATTGTTACAGTGTAAAAGGCCATCGGAAAACTTTGGTGTCCAACCCCGAAAGGTACTTGCAAGAGCTGAAAGTTTAAGGAATTCAAACAGCAACAGAGAAGTGGGTCCATTCGGGGCTGTTTGTGATAGTGGAAGATATCGAAAATTTACAGATTATTGTGGTAAAAGTTAGACGGTATACAGATAATTCAGAGGATATCTTGCAAATTGTGAGTGACTAGGGAAGTGCAATTATATATGTTGTGGACTTGAATCGAAATATTTATCAAGTATAAACTTAAACGTATCTACAGTACTGCTTCCAACCGCTCTAATTGGCAAATCGTTCCATGTGTTAACAATCCTGTTGATATAAAACGTTTGCTCACGAGTTGGTATCCATTACTGCAAGTGAAATCAGACGAATCAAGGCTGAAGTAGCTTAATAGATCAGGATTATCAAAGCCTTTCATACTCTTTAATGCTTGTATTACGTCACTTCTTAATGATCTCTTTTCTAAGCTAAATAGATTCTAGTCGTTTTATCGGCTGTCAGAGAATTTGTTTCTCAGCCCAGGAATCATTTTGATAGCTCGACGCTATATTCCCTCCTTTCTGTTTCTCTTTTCTAGTGAACGAATCGATGGATGATAAAGAATAAACATGATTTTCCTGGACTTGAAGTCGATGCCCCAACCTGTAAATCTAAGAATTTTCTTCGCTTTTATCACTTCCTCTATGCACTGCTTACTTGGTTTTAGGTCATCAGAGAATATTACACCTGAGACTTTTTCCTCATTTACCTTCTGCAGTTCAGCGTATTTCATTCCGTAGCTTGCCTTTCGATTTTGCTTCCGATATGTAAACCTTTGCACTTATCGATATCAAAATTCATCTACCACCTATGAGCCCAGTCCACCAGTTTGTCTATGTCAGTTTGAAGCTGCAGACGTCAAAATCATTTGTCGAGTTATTTACCAGCTTTGTTTCGTCAGCAGAATTTGATATCTTGCAAAGTAGCTATTATCAATATCATTAACATATATGAGAAAGAGAATTGGTCCCAAGACTAACCCTTGTGGCACTCCACTTGTTACGTCTAACCATTCTTGAGGTTTGACTATTTATCACACCTTGTGTACGGCCCATCAACCAATTCCCAATCCGCCAAAGTACAGCTCCATCAATGCCATGTGCCTTAATTCTTGCTAGTAACCTTTGATGGGGGATCTTATTGAATGCTGTTTGATAATCTAGATGGACGACATCCTCTGTTTTACTCTCGTCATACTTGTTGAATATCCCATGTGCGATTTCGGTTATCAAGTGGTGGTCATGTAAATGGTTTTCATTTCTGTCTCGAATGATGGTTTCCCTAAGTTTGCCAACTACGGACATTAAGGCAGTCGGACGAGAATTTCAGGGCAGTGACTTGTAACCTTTTTAATATCGTTGTTATACTGGCAAACTTCCATTCATCGGGAACTTTTTCAGTAACAAGTGACTTACTAAAAAGGGGAGTCCCGGGATAAACTAGTTCATTTTTCGCCTCTCTCATTGTCCTTGGATAAAACGAATCAGGGCCTAACGTTTCATCCATTTTCATTCCGTTTATTGCTGAAAGTGTGTGTTCAGTTATGACTGTTTATTGCAGAACTTTTTCCTCTTTTATCAATGAAACTGGATTTGAGACATGAGTTGTTCTTCGATCGTAAAGACGGATGCAATAAAGTCTTTCAAGATTTTTCCCATGGCGTCACCAATCACTGTTTTCCGTAAATAATGGACCAATTTACAGGGTAATGACTCTCTTGCTTCTACAGTATCTGTAAAACTCCTTAGGGTTTCTTATGCTACTTTCAGCAATGAACGCTTCATATTGACGCTTACTTTGTCGAATAACTCTCTTAATTTCTTTACACAGATTTACATAACTTATCCTATCATGTTGGTCTTTTATACTTTCTGTTGAGCTACTCTTTTTAGGCAACAGGCACTTTTCATATCACCGTTACACCATCTAAGCTTCGTTTTAAAGACAGACCGTCTAAGACGCCGGCAGATATGTTCTCTCCACTGCTTTGAAAGTTTTTCTGAAGCTTTTCCAAGCTACGTTCATGTCGTTTTCACTCAATATATCATCCCAGGTTGCTAGTCAGGAGCAATGCGAAGATCATTAAATCTGCAAGTTTAGAATCTTACTTTGTTCACGACTGTCACGTTGACCAACATTACAATATGTATTGAAATGCAGTCAGAAGTAATTTATTGGTGATCACTTTGTACCGAACTTTTCTCCAAATTCAACATTATTAACGAGATCCTCATTAGTAGTTAGAACTAAATCTAATATATTCTCATTGTAAGCAGGATTCTCGACTAATTGGATTAGGTCACTATCATGAGATTTAGATAAAGTCCACACCCGGAGTTACTGGAAAGGAATTCCCCCCATTTAGATACCGGTATGTTAATATCTCCTACTGTGATAGACTCTTGTTCTTCACAGATTTCTGCAAACTGAACATAAAATCACTCTTCTGCCTCAGGTGTCTGTGTGGGAGAATATAGATTAGACTTACTGGTATTTTCTTACGAAGTTTATCTTTCATTTCTACAAAAATGAAGTCGACATTCTCAACGTTTATGACGTTTTTCTCCACGGGATTTAAATGAGCTTTAGCTCAGAGCAAATCATCACCACCTACTTTGTTGGCTGTATCCCCATCAAACAGTGTACCCTGGATTTGCGAAGTTGGCGAGGGAATTTCTTTTGTTGATATCTAGCCAAGATTCGAAAATGGCAATCTCATCACGATCCTCTCCTAACGTTGTGTCTGTAACTTGAGAGATTTTACTGCGAATACACCGAGCGTTAGCATATAATATTTTCAAATGAGACTGAGAATTATTTCGAAGTTACATACGGAGGACGATGGATGTGCTCCATGCAGACTGCATTTCGTAACCAGAACGCACGTGTAGAATTACGAAGAAGCCCACCAAAACGCGCTGCTCCCACAAGTCTATGAACTCAAGTCCTTCCCTGAGAACAGAAGGTTTGCTTGTCTATTATTTAGACTGAGCGTCTTACTAAAGAAGACGTTCCCAGTGCTGATCCTGGGAACATATCTTGAAATCATAATCTTATTAACTTTATCTCGGAATCGGTCGAATATGCCGATGATATTAATCCAACAACTCCTCCTATCTCTCCTTCAGTACCTCATTAGTACCTACATGACATGGAAGAAGTGTATTGTCGTTAGTGCCTCCACAAACCTTCTTTACAGCGTCGGCAATATCATCCACCCTGGCACCTGGAAAATGTTTACGTCGTGAAGGGTTACTGGCGCAGAATTCCTCCAACTGTCCTCGGATCACAGCGTCACCGACGAACCTTACTTCGTGTTCGTTGTTCTCGACATATCCAATGCCTGACAACGATTTTTTTTTCATATTATTGGCGCCAAAGGAAAACGTTTATGGGGTTTCGCGCCTCATCGCACGACATGGAAGGGTTGGCTTTCCTATCTCAACACCCACAGCACTGCATCGTCATACAGTATTCATCCAGCGTCCCAGTGTGGCTTGTTTGACGTTGAACGCGATAATACGACCCGTTAAGTATGATGGAGCGACCTTTGATATGATCTGATCATCCCTTACACAGTGTCTGACATCAGTTGATGTTCCTGGGGAGAAACGGCTGCCGACATCAAATGATGTTCTAACATTTCGACTCCTTGTTTAAACATCCAGCTGAGTTATTGTTCTTTAGCAGCCCATAAAGGTCTCCTTCGTCACTAAGACGACACGAGAAAAATTTTTTGCTTTTCTCAGCCCCTGTGTACAACTACAATTATAAGTGCACAGCCGTCGACCTGCGGGCCGTAAGAACACGGTGTTCTCACGGGGAATATATTGAATATTGGATGGCTGAAGCAATTAGGAAGATATGTACCAGTTTGTAAGGAAAACGAAGAGGAATGAGATGAGAAATGTACGGAAATATGTGAGTTAGTGAGTCATTTGAACAGGAGGATTACATGAGGAAAAGGGAGGCCTGCATGTTTGTGTGTGTGTGTGTGTGTGTGTGTGTGTGTGTGTGGGGAGGGGGGTACCAAGTGACCTGTGCTTGTGGAAAAAATTAATTAACAAATGCACCTATTTTTTTCTTTATGTAATCCTGGGGGTAACAGAAAACTCTGTCAACAGTTGATAGGTTCAGAGGTAAAGGCAGGTTCAAAAAGCACCTCTAGTAGCTTCCCACGCGCCACCCAGTGATCACTCTCCTCACACTTGTTTATACAGTTGTGTGAAGTTTGATATTTCAGAATGCATTCATGGTAACAACGTTGTGGCTGTGTATGAAATGAGATTAGAACGTGAGACTTGGCTCAAGGTAAAGAAAGGAACAAATGCTTCGATATCCTACCCGCATATGCCAGCCTTGTTCCCCATAATGAATTTTCGTCGAGAAAGGTGTAACATTTCTGGATGTATTCATCTTATTTACCACCAGAGCTCTGCAGAGAGAAAGAAATTATCATCTCCACGTCCTCCACTTTTCACAGGAACTGTCGTCTAGCAGTGAACCAGGCTATGGATTATGATGTATCTTCCAGTACATTTTCTGTTACTTTTTTGGTGCCGTTGTGCTCAATGGGCTTGACCATGGTAGGTCAAAACTCAGCTGTCCTGACCTCGGTGCCACCCGAAAGAATCTCGGTTTCCGAAATACGCTTTGGTTATGATCACGATAATCAAGAATCAGTAATAACATCAAATTTGTTTTGTTCTGTTTACTACAGGTTCAATAGAATCGTGTTTCAGTTTCCTCTCAGTCTCTGATTCAACACTGTAAGAGAGAATATCTCACGAAATATATTTTCTCTGCTAGTTTACGTTTTCGAAGCAAAAAGTCTGTAACTTAAATATCGCATTAACCAAACTCAAGCGATAAAGTGCTTATCTATGAGATGATAATACACTTGTCATAACGTAAGATATAGTTACATGTTCAAGGTACATCTGTGATCCATATGAAGAAGTTGTTATGCAGAATCTTACGAGATCTTTACAGAAGCCATGGGTTCTGGTTGGCGTTGATCCGCCAGCACAACAGGAAATGTCATCCATCGTTAATGCTTTTCTAAACTGTTGCTGTTGCTGTACGAGACGACGTGAATCTACGAAAGATTTGTAGTTCTGTAGTTTTGTACCTGTACGCCAGTTCAGTGGCTCCTACTGCTGTACCGGATGGCGTGAATTCACTGTACCTGTGAGGCACCTCAGTGGCTCCCACTGCTCTACCGGTCTACGTGATATCACTGTACCTGTGAGCCAACTCAGGCGGATGATCTCATTGATCACTTCGTGCACCCAGGACGAGACATTCCAGCTTTGTAGGACATGCTCTTGGTCCGCAGGCAGAACACTGTACTCATGGTAAACATGATCTGTTCGTCCAAGATATGAATGATAGCCCAGAGTGCCTTATAAACCGGGTTCCCTCTGTGTTATCTGACAAGTGTTATCTCTGCGTTTTATGATCTTTCGGTCGTTCTGTTTTTTGTTACTGAATCACTGCAGCGGTACGCGCCCATCCCTCGATATATCCAGTTTCAACTGCAACAAAGATAACGTAATGTTTTATGTGATATGGTCATGATGTAAGGTTGATTAATGATTTAAGAGAGTCGGAATTATATAGATTTACATATAACTATATACAGACACGTGATTTTTATGGATAAGAATAATTTGTGTTTCTGAAGACGATTAAATTGAAAACTAACGCAGACCTACTTAAAAGGTCGTAAATCATCAGACGACGTTCAGCGATCAGTTATCACTGGATTCCCGTCTAGTGTTACCTTAGATTAAGGATCTCGGGATGTTTGTTCCTACTTAGGAATCGGACACCAACGTCTTCAGACTCCAGAAAACGAGAGGCGGGTTATTAAGGCTATCGGATCACAACTTGCAGCTTCGTCTTTTCAAACAAAAGGGTCAATCCGAACTGGAAATTCTTATGTGTCGCATAATAAGTTTTAGGCCATAATTTCTGGAAGGGAATTGTGCTGGAATATATACAGTCAAGGTTGGGAAGGCTGGGATATGACTCCTGAAGGATAGAAAGGCCGTGGATATGTCTGATAGTGGCCGAGAAGGCTCTGTTACGTGTCCTGGAAACCTGGGGAGATGACTTTTGTGTCGCTGGAAATCAAATGTAGGTGTGTTTACAGGAAGCCAAACAAGCATTTTTTTTTCACTTAAATCTTCCGAAGGTCAAAGGACTGTGAGATTTGTCATCGCTGGAAACTAGACCGTGTCAGCACTCATAACTACACAGTGTTCAGATGAAGTGGCACTCCGTTCTGGCTTGTGTTTTTAGACAAGCGACTCAAGGTTGTCCTCTGCGTGGCCAAGCACGTCATCCTTGACGGCATGGAACCATGTGCAAGGATGCGACACAGTGCACTGCTTACGTCAGCGGACCGTCATATCACAAGAGGCGCATGGCGTCACGGGCACACACCATGACACCTCTAAGTCACGAAAGGTCGCAAAGAGGGATTACCTCATGGCCGCCTGAGAAATACGAAGAAAAAATTTACTCTGAATTTCGAGTGAGTGCTTATTTTTAGCCATGTGTCTCTGAGGACAAAGGAACCCTTGCCTCACTCTCCCTTTGACCTTTGTGACATAAAAGACTTCAAGAGGCAAGGCAAGAAAGCTGCTTCAGGAATAACTAGCCTCCCAAATGTAATCCTAACCTCAGGTCAGGGAGGAGGATTCTTTGACAGGTCATCCTACTCTTCCCGACGATAGGATAAAGGAAGATGCTCTCCTACTAGTCGGCAACGGTGCCCCCCGGCAATCTTCTATTGTGCAGAACTCGTCAGTTGGTCGTCTTTCCCTGGGGGTTAACGAGGATTAGGGAAAGTGACCGTAATCAACAGAGTAGCGGTGCCGACAGGTCGCCTGGAGCTGTGTTTATTGTGATCTGTTGCGTCACCCTGACGGTTTGTCGTCTTCGTTTGTCCTCTGTGGCCGTCTGTCTGTTTGTTCGTACAGTTGTTTACGTAATTCCTTATTTCCTCCTTTTCTATCCACGCTGGTTACTTTACAAACTGTATATCCATCGTGTCTGCCGCTGTCTGTCCCTGTTGTTTGTACTTTTGCTGTACCATTATTATTGGATGGTTTAATCATCGTTCTAGTTATGGTTGTTTATTCTCATTCTTCTCCTTACAAGCTGTTTCTCATCGTCCATTCATGTTGTTTCTCCTCGCTACTTGCCTTAGGATGTCTACCTTCAACATTCATCCACGTCTGCTGCGCACTTTTTAGTCTGTTTTCGTTGAATGGTCTCCCTGAATGCCCAGTTTCTATGCCTCTGGTCTTTGTCATTATTGTTTAATTCTGTGCGTCATCGCTGCTTTGTCCTCATCGTTTTGCCTTACTGTCAGTCCACACGCTCTCTGCCCCACTCTGTCGTCTAAGCTGTCGGACATGGCTGGCTCTTGTTCTCATTTGCTACAGTTTTTCACCTTCCATTATGATCTTGGTATAGTTTGATCTGTTTGTACCGATATCAGCTACAAGGGTACTGTGCCGCCCATGCTTATCCTGTGAACGGTAGCGCAAAAGGATTACAAAGTACATAAAGGGGTTTTAGTCAGACCCTTGTGGGTTGATATTCATTACATAATTTATTGCAGAATTGATAGATTACATAAGCTGCATCATATACATTACATAGTCTTTCATATGGTAAGTTTTACCGACTTGATGCAAAAAGTAAATACAAACTTAGAATTTCAGGTATCTTGTTATTAACATCAAGGTGTTGTGATATTCCTTGCAGAGTTTGCTCAGACTCCTCCTTAAAAGGCTCCATTTTTTCACATTCTAAGACGCAGTGTTCTCATTCATGTTCATATCTTTGACCAAAAACTTTACAATTTACATGATTAACATCTCCAGTTAAGCCAAAGCGCCAATCGTACCTCTGGCTTGGCCTTAGTTTAGCAGTTACAACATCATGTAATCTGCTGATCTTATTACTTTCTCCATATACACGTTTTACTTTACACATTTTACTGTGATGAAAAATATTTCTAATTCTGCTCGTCCGAAATCTTCAATTTGCTTCAGATAGATCACTGAGTTCCTTTTTAATTACAGTTTTGAAACGTGATTGACACCCCAGTGTTTCTTTCAACAGCTTTTTGATTTGATGCAAGTTTGGCCAAAATATCAATTTTGTCATGGTCACTGAGGCTGATATGAAAGGAAGCCATAACAGTTGTATTTGAATCCCTTGAGAAATAATGCGTGAATATCTGTCCCTGGCTTCAGAGACCAACATGTTTTATTCTGATCTCAAAGTTTTAAGGGCAAATAATGAAGATAAAGGGTCAGATGATTAAATCATATTGAGCAATAATTACTACAAGCTCGAGAGCAATGAGTACGGCAAACAATTTAGTATGTAGGGTAAATACTTGATTGCTTATTTCAACTTTGTTTCTCTACACCATTACCATTGGAGTGGATTACAATGGTCGCACTACCTGCCCTCCCAGTAGCAGAGTTAAGAGAACCGTCCGTATAGATGGACTAGGCTATGTTATTTTCAGTCGAGTCTCGGCATATGTTCTTGATATGGTTTTAGCCAAGTGTTGAAGGCGAAGATTCTCAGTAATTAGTCAATAACGTGGATCAGTATGAGTGATGGTGTCAAAGGGTTATTTGCCAGGGAAGCGGGAAATGCTACTGCTTCAGATTTTTTTTTCATGTATCATGTATTCCAAACATTGTAATGTGACCGATTGTTATTTGGATCCATTTAGGTTTGCTTGTACCATGGCATATATAATTCAAGAACTCTTTGGAGACAACACTATTTGTATCACTACGCAGAAGTTTCAGTTTTATCAAATAGTTGATTTCAAGTTATTGAACTCGCTCTCTATATATTTTTCCATACTACCCCCACCCACCCTTAGTTTTTCGTTTTCCCTCCTCTTTGTACCCATATTTGTCCCTGCTGTCTACCTTCGTTGTTTGCCCTTGATGTCTGCCCTTCTTATTTGCACGTGCTTACCCCATCTCTCTCTCTCTCTCTCTCTCTCTCTCTCTCTCTCTCTCTCTCTCGTCCCAGGGTCACCAGCAGGGGTAGCGGCAGAATATAAATTATACAAGTTTACAAGTTTCCTTCCCGCTGAAGTTAAGGAGCAGTCGCATCGTTCACTTGTTAGATGTTGTCTGTGAATGTCCCGCCTTCTCTTTGTCCCTGAACAAAAGGCGTCGAGTGGGGACCAATATCGGCCGCCCCCGCCAGGTCGTGCTGAGGTCGCCGCCTTCGCCGGGTCGTGCTGAGGTCACCACCTCCCACGATGGCCTGCTCTTCCTGTCGCCGAAGGCCAGTTCTGTGAAGACTGCGTCATGTCTTGCCCGGGTGCTGGGGAAAGGTTTTCCTAGTGTCGGTGGTACATTGAGGTTGGTGGTACCTGGATGCTGGTGGTACCAGGATGCTGGCTGACCCAGGTACTGGTGGTACCAGGGTGTAGTGGTGCACCAGATTTTGCGTTAGGATGCTGGTACTCGAGTGCCGATGGTGCTAGGTTGTGGTGAACGTGAGAGTTAGTGTTATCTCTTTAAAGAGTCTGTGAAATATGGATGGTGGTATTCGTGGATATATTGGTACCTGATTACTGGCGATATCTGGGTTTCGGTTGTGCATGAGTGGGGAGCTACCTTGATGACGGTGATTCACTAGTTACTGTTATACCTGGGCCTTCGAGGTACCTGGGTTTAATGACACCTAGTCCTTGACCAGGGTGCGGGTGGCTCGTGTTAAGGATACAAGCACTACACAGCCAGAGGGTAATCGGCTCCTGAACATGACGTGATAGGCAACAGAACAAGATGTGACAACCTCCCAGGAGGTGTGACTACAGCTTGCTCATTGAGGTTTATAATGGCCTTTGGGTGAGGACGAGAGCTGGGGACGAGCCTTGTCCTCGGAATGACCTTTGAGCGAACCAAGGGCGCCGCCTGGTTACTACCACGGCATCCGGAAATCAATCTTTATATACGATGACGCTCGTGTAGATTGTGGCGATGTGTGTCATTGTGAGGGAAGAGGAAGATGGCGGCTTGTTCCGGCGTCATACCCGAGACACAAAGTGTGACTGAGAGTTACAGGCGACATGCCTGCCAGTGTGTGATCTCGCTACCGTCGGCTCCCCACGCTGGCTACAAACACAGATCAGATCTTTCCCTTTATACTCCAGGAGGGAGGGGGGTCTGTGCCTTGTCCACGTCTCTGGAATGTCCGCCTCACAGACAGAGAGACAGACTGTAGAGATGGTATAGATAAAAGATAAAAAAAAAGAATGAGGAAAATAGAATGCAATACAACACCAAAAACAATCTCGAATGACGTGAGTTGACGAGTGTAGGAAATCTGGGATTGATCACACAGCAGGAGTACTTTTTCTTCACTGCTCTTCTGCAGTCCTGACAAATATACCACCATGAGTGTGAATTATACCCGACAACTTTTATTAAGATTTATGTTGTGACTGGAACACCACCATGTGGTCCGCAGGGAGGAAACGCTCACCCCAGGTATGATGCTGCTGCTGCTGCTGCATCTGACACCAGTAGTGGTCTTCCCACTACCTTCTCTACTGTCCCTGTTCCTGACACCAGTAGTGGTGTTCCTACTACCACCACTACTGCTACTACCTCTGACAGCAATAGTGGTGTTTCCTCTACCTCCACGACTGACACCAGGGGTTTGTTCCTAATACTACCAATACTGTTGCTGCTATTGCGACACTAGCACTGTTGCAGATGGTACCACTACCACTACCACTGCTGCTACCACCATCACTGCTTCTGCTACTGACGCCAGTAGTGGTGTTCCTGCAGCGACGACCACTGCTGCTGCTACTACTAACAATACTACTGCTGACGCTACCACCACCACCACCACCACTGCTGCTACAGCTACTAACACAAGTACCACTGTTGATGGTACTGCTGACACCAGTTTTACTGTTGATGCTACCACTGACATCAGTACTACTGCTGCTGTTACTACTGACACCAGTGCCACTGCTACTACTGATACCAGTACTACTGTTGATGCTACTACTGGCACCAGTACTACTACTGATGCTGCTACTACTGACACCAGTACAACTGCTGCAACTACCACTGACACCACTACTCCTGCTGGTGCTACTACCAATACTGCTGCTGCTGTTACTACTGGCACCAGTTCCAATGTTGCTGCTACTACTGACGCCTTTGCTACTACTGCTACTTCCACCACTACTGCTGATGCTACTGACACCAGTACTACTACTGCTGCTGGTGCTGCTGACATTAGTACTACTGCTACTGCTACTGCTAACACCACTACTCCTGCTTGTGTTACTACCAGCACTGTTGCTACTACTAACACCAGTACTGCTGCTGATGCTACTACTGACACCAGTACTACTGCTGCTGTTACTACTGACACCACCACTACTGATGCTAGCACCACCACTGCTGCTACAGCTACTAACAC
>JAUUEG010655198.1:0-13262 GCA_032361445.1 Panulirus gracilis
CCAACAGAAAAGGCTTGGGATTTAAGCACCTGTGTCACACGTTCCCTTAAGTCGGCTGTGCTAAACAGGCAGGAAGGAAAGGGCGTTTATGCGTCCTTGAATGAAGCAACTCTGCGACGATCCAATTTTTGAGGACACTGATTAACCACGAAAAGAATGCTTGGTTATCTTTCCAGGCCGTTCTTAACAATTGGTAATAGGAAGTCGGATAACTACAGCGATATGGTTGAAATTTTCAAAAAAGTACAATATTCTAGGTGGCAGCAAGAGTCTTGATATGCACTCCAGTGACTCCCGCCTCGATTTGTTCCCGGACAACTTTGAAGCCGCAAGTGAACACGAGTAGTGGGGATTCCACAAGATCTTTTTTTCTTGTGAATGGAAAAGTCGCATCAGGAAGATTGGTTGTCCACATGATAGACAACTGCTGGAGTGCAGAAAGGTTCTATCCTAAATTAAGTTCATCTTAGCTAATCATGGAATGGCCCTACAACTGCTTTACAAGACGTGTAAAAGTCTGTGTTGGTTTATAATGCATTGTATTTATTGTACCGAAGCTTAGAAATGCAAAAAGTTTTACAATGCTTCGTCTACCTTACCATAATGTTGAATCTTACTCCCACTATTATTGATTTTACGTAATTCTTACCCAATAAGAAATAGAATTTTATGTAGTGATTGAAAGCATTTTGCAGTCGACTATAATAAATCATATTAAGACTAACGAAAATTCTACCGATTGGTACTTTGTTACAATTCCCGGACGTTTGTAACAGTGCCAAATCAACGCATAACCTATTCAACTATACTTCCCTCAGCCTCTTAACGTAACGAAGGCCGTCTATCAACCTAATGCTTCTATGTACTGCAACGCATGTAGGTCACATTCCGGTAACCCACAAACGAGAAAAACAATTTGGATACCCCATCACTGTGAAGATAACACCCCACAATAGGAAGGGTTAGGGGAATCGACAGGCAACAACTGTAGGATGCGTCCACAACTATAAGTCCACGCGACGAACGACAAGCTGTTCCACCTTCAGGAGGAATATTACATTAGCTGTTGTCGATGTACACTGAGGTAAAAGTTCCGTCCCACTCCTAGCTACAGTGACCCTTCGAAACATTCGAACAACGAAGAAGCAGAAGGAAGGTCTTTGGGGGCAAAAGATGTCGCACCAGGGTGTTTATGAGGGGGCGGGGGCCTCAGGAGGAGAGGTAGCGAACGACGGGGAGATTACAAGGGAAGGGTTGGGGTGTAGATGGGAGAATGACAATGTAATCCCCATGAATCAAATGATTTTAAATGAACGACAAAGAACATCTACTGTTAATGGGATCAAGGGAGTAATTCCCCATAATCTGCAATGATAGTTAACCCAACATAGTAATTTTCTTTAATTGAACAAGGCGCTGCCAGCGAGCGGATGATGTGTAGCGTGATCAAGACTTTAAAACTATGACCAACTCCTCAATGATCACAACAGCATTAAGCTACTCAGATTACGCAGTGCCATAATTCTTCGACATTTCCACTGTAACACAGCGGATGTTCAAAACATATAAACTATATCATGAAAACCGTAATTGTTTACTGAACTGTCATTAACCATATTTCTGTAAAGTATCGCCATCAGAATACAAACGTTATTAGCATATAGAGATCTTAAGTCATTTTCACTTCCCCCACCAAGACCTTGTTCCACCCCTTCTCTTCCCTTCATCTCCCTCAAACACCCCGGAGCTACATATTTGGGTTCAGAAAGGCTATTTCTTCCGCTACATCGTCGCTCGAAGCTCTCGAATGTTAGGTAGGCACACCGAAGCTCACAGTAGGACAGAACTTTAGTTTGCTAATGTACGTAATGTTCCACTTTAGAGAGACACGAGCAATGTCCATCTCTGCCAATGTTTTTGTAATCTGAATAAAGTTAAAAATAACACCACATGTTAATAAAAGAATACTGCCAACAGCACGTACCTTACGTTGTGGTTGCTTCTGTCCCTCGACGAATCGTGGTAATTCACTTACCTGAAGTGTAACAAACTAGAATGAATACAACAGATTATAACCAAATCAAGCAACATACCAACAAGTATTCAGACCAAGTACTTCCATATTAACACGTATTTGTCACTTGTACATTATCATAGCGGCGACGTCATTAGCTTACCTTGACATGTTGGCAGAGGAAGCCTGGGTGTCACTCTCGGCCAGGTCCAAGCGGGGGCACCAACGACCAGGGACCACCGTTCCTGCAATAACATGCGAGTTTATAACATTTAATCATTTATCTTAATCACTAAATTCTACAAAAAAGTTTCATGATTACATTTCCAGACAAAATTATCATAATTCAAGTCATTCTAAACAAAGTAAATCACAAATTCCCACGTTTACAGGAGTTGGAAGGGCTCAATCATATGGAAAGTATAGTGAACAATAAGCAAGATAAAACGTTTTTCATTCATTATGCATCTGTAGTAACATCTCATACGGCTGATGCTTTTACTAGCTGTAAACAAAGACTCAGTATATTCATGATATTTGCTTTAAAAAATCAAATTTCATCATTTATGTAAAAGGATTTTGTAACGACCCTGGTTTTTCGCACAAAATACAATTCACATCAGCGTCATGGGTTTTATTTGCTCGAAACGTTTTCAAAACACAGGGAAAGCGCTGGGCAACTGTTTTGTTTATGTTATTTCCAACGACTTTACCTGCGGATATTGTTTTAAGCATTTCCTATGCATGAACAAGTGAAAGAGCAAATACTGCGTTCAAACCCTGAAAACGTCGAACACCTCACGAGCAAATAACTGCCCAGCCGAATGACAGTTTGACCTGGTCTGGTCGAGATAATGAAATATTCTTTTAAATATGCATAGTTCCTGGACTCTGGTTGTAAACTGGTAACACCATCAGTGAGAAAGTCACCATATGCAAGGCTGTATCATCGTCAGCAAACGAAAAAATATTCATCGAACACCTCCCTGCCCCGCCAGAGCACTCGTAACCTAGCTCCTCCTTGGAGCACGGCAGTGAAGCGACAGAAGCCCTTTCATAAAAGCAGTTATGATATAGATCGCAAAATCAGTAACTTAGACAGTCTAGTGCCAAAATCACTTCTCAGAAGAGCTAAACAATGCATAAGCCTTTTGCATACCTGACAAAACCTATTGCACTTAGAAAACAAAAAAATGTAATCGCTCGCAAAATGAAAGCGAAGGAAAAAACTATATCGTCTACTAAGGAGTAAGAACTACATGTAATCACAGACTAAAGCTCTCCATCAAAGGAAGGACTGACCCAAAAACCCATCAGAGGCAAGGCAAAACCTAAATACCATCGCATACAAGACCAAACAGCACAACAAAAGTAAAGACAGTATCGATAATCTTATCGCAAGAATAATAACATATGACAGTCCATAAATATGTTGCACATCATGCCAGATCAAAGCTTCTCACGCAAAGAATAACCTAAAAAACTATGGCATGTAGAATAGGAAAAAAATCTATCAGGAGGGAAAAATTCTAACAAATGGAGAGAAAAAAAAAGAATACTGCATAAAGAACGAATAAAAACCAATCGCGTGCGGAACCGGGGAAAAATAATAATAGTGTGCAGGACATGTAGCAAAATTACGTGAAGGAGGCTAGACAACTATCACGAGAAAGTGTAGATAAAAAATCTATGGAACCCGGAATACGATGAAAAATATAGTGGACAGGAACAAAACCAACTTTGTATGTAGGGAGGACCATGAATCTACCGCAGGTAAGATAATCCAAATCAATGGACTGTACGACCAAAGACTGTACTAAACTAATATTTCCCGTTAATATCTCACCAATGATAGACCTTTGCTGTAAAACTTTTATTTGCAAAAATTTATATGAAGCTTCAAAATATGCTACTTGAGCACTGTGATTAAATAATACCGCCAATGTTCATTAAGTTACCAACATAAATCGATAACCAGTTCCTTCTACATTTTTATCATAGAAAATGCTGCCTAATAGATCACTGGAGAAAAACAGTCACTACAGTGACTAGGCTGCTCGCATTGTTCGTAGCATTGACTACCAAATATCATGATCACACTAATATACAAACACTTCAGTAAAACATGCCCTACCTGGCATTATCTATATCTTTCAATTCACTGAAAATATTAGTCAAAATATCAAACTGCAAATTGTCGTGATATATTAGGCTACGTGAATGTCGCCTAACGTGCCACCGCGACACTGCCTTACAACTTTTAAGAACTTTTTAGAATGAAACAGATATACAATAGAGCCCTCAGAAAATACCTATCATGACCGTGATATCCGTTGTCATGAATTAAGTCTATACAAGTACTCCTTTCAATTGTAAACGTTAGGACATACCGGGACCTTCGACCATATTTTGATGTCCGATATGATGCCCAAAACAATAGAGATCATGAAGATGCGCATCCATACCTCCTTTACACACTTCATCCCTAAACAATAACACGAATCACATACGCATACACAATATTGATATTTGTTCAAACCATATTAATCACTAAATAGATACCATACAATATAGAATACTATACACAACCAAATTACACGTTGGGAGTAATTTCAACAAAAAATCCTGCAGCAAAAACTTGATATCTTTGCTTTCTGGGAAAGCCTTGTAAACATGTATGTCAGGGTGCTGTCATGCTCAATGTTTTGAACCACTACTCCATTTAATGCACTTTAACACTTGCCTCAAGATTAAGCCATGGTAAGAATCTGATGCTGTTAAAGGATATAAAACAAACGCAACTCCGGTGGTGCCAGACATCGTTGTGACAACTAACCATGTCATAACTGCCAAGAAGCGAAAGTAATGATACATAGGCTTCCTTCATTGTGCTTTCCTTGTTCAAGTCTGACTAGCCATCTAACATCCAAAATTTAGAATGCATAGGTTTCCTAAAGTGTACTTTCCTCGCTCAAGTCTGACTAGCCGTCGTCTATCAACGAAATATTCAAATTGATGTATGCATACCTAGCTTGAGGCCGAACATACGCAAGGGGTTCCTTCTTATAACACATGAAATGAATTTTGTGCTTTCGTAGTCTAAAATCATAATCTATTAAATCATCTATACAAGTATGAAGACAGCAGCAAGAAGCAAGACAATAGATTTCAGATTTCTTCAGGTAATACAAGAATCAGTCTTGCAAATTAAACCAATTTGTTCTGCAGTGGTAGACTAATACCTAAAACAAGATTGTGAAGGGTGATTTGCTTTGAATTTTTTTCTACAGTTTTACACCATACTAGTGGCGATTGTTTGAATAGGAAAAAATGTGGATTTATAAGTAAAAGTTGGGCAAGCACAAAAAAATTCTACAAAATCAATTAAAACCTTACCTAACCTTCCCATTCAGCCAAAATTTAGTAAAATACCAGTTTAAGAATTAAGCATGGGAACTGTTTAGATACTGAATATGATCTTCAATAGTAATATATTTAGAAAATAGAAAACTTGGGACGCGTGATTTGAGGCACTGCATTTTGTAAGCCATGATTTCAAATAATGCAAGAGAGGTGCGTGTTAGAAATTCGTTGTAAAAATGTATGCTTTCATGCAAAAGTTAATTAAACACGTAAAAGATTAACAAAACCCATAAAACCCAGTCATCTAGAGCAGACGATATATACCAACACGAATGTGGTCTGCTGGGAGGAGGCGCGCGGAATCCCGCGTCAGGGGAGACTGGTCAATGACACAAAGAACCGCTTGATCTTTTCTCTGTTGAAAAACAGTGGGCAGGAAGTTCAGCGACTGGTTGTTCCTGGTGTAATCCGACAGTAATTGAAATTAGCGATAAATCTCGGCTGCTGAGGAAATTAGGTAAGATTTTCATAATCGAGTGATGATGAGCGCGCACTGAAAATGGATCTCAATGATCCAAGCTAGGCTCCATGCCGGCTTCAATAGCCGGTAAATTCTATAGCTTCAAATGATGTTCCACAAATCCAGTGTAATTTTAAAACATCACACAAGCATTAGATAAAAGGTCTAAGTTTACATAACTAAACTGGTAGATTATCAAGATATAGACAAAGTGGTGCTGGGAAAAGTGTTTTACTTAACCTTTTCCAGTACTTTCAATCTTTACAGACAATCTAAACCCTCATTATACACGTACAATATGTACAAACTTTACAGACGAGAATCCTGGAAATCTGTGTACAACTATCTGCTATCGTATACTTACCTCTTCTCTCTTCAAATCCCTCTTTCCAAAGCTGCAACACCACGCGAACCACGTCACACTTCACCTCGTCAAATTTATATAATGATCGCGCCAGCGAGAACAAGGGTCTGACTTAGCATCGGTTCTGAACCCTGAATGAAACCCATTCATTTAGTTATTCGAATCAGCGTTGTTTCAGTCTTCCGAAGACTTGTCTCAGTGCGCTACAAACATGTGGTAATTTTTCCTGGCAATTGATTGAGACAATAGTCTCTTCGTTTCTGTTTCGTTCGACGTATCATAGGAATGATATTTCAGTTTCATAAATATCAATTGAGTCTTATTCATTACTGAGAAAGACATACTTTTTTAATCTAAACCATGCTCAATCACTACCCAGAAACAATTCAAATTCAAACGAACCAACTTTTGCCTGACGTCATCTACGTCTCAATTCTTCTTTTCTTTTGACAGTTGACTTCAAAGTCTTTTGCATTCGTCTACCTTTCTACCATAAGTTAAGAGGAACTGAGAATGAATATTGTTAAAAAGAAACATTTTATCCTTACATGATGAATTCGTAATGCATATCTAACATTTTCTAAAAGACGATTATAATTATGTTAACACTTTCGAACAACGTGATGTTCCAGGACTACCAACACAAATGACCAATTTAGGCATCCTTAAAATCTCCTTTAAACTAGTCATTTCGTGTAGAATAACGATATTGTCTAAAATTTTTGCAAGAATCAGCATATATTTTCCAGTTAGAACTGAAAATCCAAGTATGAGTTCTATTGTGAAATGACTAATCTTGATTTATATTTCTTGATTCTGTTAAACATTTGAGTCAACTTGCTGTTACATAAAACAGTAATGAAATATAGGAAACAAAGAAAAATAGAAGATGCATCGACAAGTCCTATCTGAACCATATTCATGGAATTCATTTATAAGCAGGATACAGACATGGGTTATGAAGTTTCGGATTATCAGTGCTTCAGACTCGTCTTCGAAGCAGATGGAAGTTCTTTCGACAAAATGCAGGCGTTAGGTGGAATAATCCCCATAAGGAAATAAGAATTTCGAGCAGGAGACGACAGCGGGTATGGAAGAAGCAATGAACCACAATGAATGGAAAAAAGTATTCTTCAGTGTTAAATAAAAATCGTAAACACATATCCAAAAGCGGGTCTTGGCAACGAAGCAGAAGGAGTTTCGTTTAATACTGAAGCTGGGAGTGAATCGGCTGTATTTTAACGAGCAGTGAAGTGTCTGACGGTCGTTAGATTTCGGATGTTTGAATCTATCGGAAACTGGAATAGGAAAAAAAAAAAGAACATTTCAGGTGTTGAGGTTTCCCTTTAGATGATGCCTACAGACGAGGATAACATCATGCGCTGAGCACCACAGTTACTTTCAAGTGTTCACAGAAATGCTTCCGATTCAGTAAGAGCACATGTATCGGTAATCCCCTTTGCCTTGATGATCACAGGTGTTACCAACCTCCGATGATGTAATCCCAGGTATTGATGACTAGTGATACCGATACTCATGTATTACCGAACCCATGTAATGATGAATGACACTGTTATGTAAGAACCGTGGCTTGGGAGTTATTGTTGCCACTTTATCGTTAAGAAACATTTTGATTTACTACTACGCACCACTTACGCACAATTATTCAAGATGAAGCGGACAGACGGTAAATAAGTGATAAAGGCTTGCTTATTTGGCGTATCGTTTGGTTATCTATGAATATATATTCATTTCTACATTATGAAGGATAAATGTGTGATACTCTTATTCATATGTAGGTCTTTAACGGATTGTGGTCTGACACACTTATGATTCAGCTGCTGAGCTAAATGTTTTTAAAGAGTAATGATAAAATGAATCATAACACAGCTTCAGCTGAAGATTCTAACCGTGTTCGCCCGAGTCATGAAGCTTCAGTCTCATCTTATATTAATTCAGATTTGTCATTTCCGTCGTAACGACCACTAAGCTGAATCAAGCGCTGGAGGTGACATGAATAAGTAATTACCTTACATAAGCATTAACCTACACTATAAAGTAATGAGAAACACTGCAGATCATTTATATCTTAAAACTCATATTTTGATGTCCAGCTTTGACTGGTAAGTTTGAGCCGATGCTTGCATAGAAAGAGGAATTGTCGCTGTGCTGATCTTGAGGAAATTTTCCTTGATGTACACGGCCCTTGTATTGGTCCTATATAATGGTAATCCTGTCACTCCACGCTGTTCGAATGTTGATGAGCATATACACATTGGTATAGAAATGTTAACTATGACCTAAGAATTAATCACTCAAAGATAAATCTCGCTGTTTCTTGTTTATTTTAGTATCATGATTTCTGTAAGGAAATAAATGAATACAAAAGCCTCTGAGGTCAATCCATTTCACAACATTGTAACCTACTGTATTTTCGGACATGGACGACGTCAGACCAAAAATCTACAAGCGTCTCAGGGTAGTGACTGACAGTGACTTAAGTTTAAAATATCATTCTTATCACTTGCAGAGAAAAACATGGATAAAAATCAATAATAAGTAATCATATTATAAGTTTATTCATATGGTTGTCTTACAAAAACAAGGAACAATTACTGTACTATCCGAACGAGCTGTCTGGGACATTACCAGAATCATGACAGTGCATTGAGACACTTCTTGAGAAAGACGTGAAACACCAACTCTGCTTCGAGTAACTTAGCGAGTGGATTTCTTCGGGATTCAGGATCACAGTTGAATTCATTGGCGCCGCCGATCTCATAGAGTAAAGTTGAAGTTGTGAGGTGTGATGTGATTCTCAATTTCTTGGTGATTCAACTGCAGAGTGATAGAGTGGAAGATAGAAGAGGAACGGTGGCCCCAAGGTTCAGGTGATCCCGTGTGGACCTGACCAAGTTTGACACCAAGGCTTCCTCTGCCAACATGTAAAGGTTTGTGAGGCACAACAATTCTCGGAGGGACTGCGAGAACCACATCATCAAAGGTACACATACACACCCCAGCCCACGCCTGGTACAGCTATACTGACCAGCTGGAAGGGAGAGGATGAACACCTGGGCTTGCTATACACCGCCTGCTTCATCCAGGATTCGAACCGGAGTCTGTTTGATCGTTGCGACGCAGCGTTCACCACTGCGCTCGGGAGTCTCGTGTGTGCTGGTGCGTGTGTGAGTAATATTGATGGTAACTATGAATAGTTTATGGAATTTAGGCGGCCATTTGGCTGAAAATACAGGGTTTAGATATTACAGAACTGGGAGGTCATAATAGTAATGAGTTAACTAATAAAAGAACTTGCGATCAAGGTTGGGCTGGGTGTGTGCGTGTGATAATTTCTCCTTCAGAAGCTCTCTTAGCTATATATACCCGAGTTCTTGGACTATGATGGAGTGCATATACCACTTCATGTGGTGTATAATTTCGTCTCATTAGAATGACGCAGTGTGATGGGCCCATGAGCGATACTGTATCGGCAATGAAAAAGGTCTCTATTGGCCGTCTATTTCTATCTCTGGAGGGCAGGGGCACCATTTTGTGTATAATGATTCCCGGATACTCTCAAGTTGGTGCAGAAAAGTTAGACATTGCAATAAGTAAGTCATTCTGGTGCGCGGAAAAAATGACTCGGGCATTCTCTACAGAGAGGCTATATTTTTTCTTTTGACTATCCTTGTTAGATGGAAGCGAAAATATTTCGTATCTAGATTAGCGGATTTGCCACCACGTAAGGCTCCAGGTGGATTCTCGTTACTAGATTTGTTCCTCTGACATAAGAAGAGTTAAATGCTAAGATATAGATTCTCTCTCATAATCATAAGTTCTCTATCATAGGATCCTAACATTAGATTTTTGTTCCTATTATGAAAAGTACTTGAGAAACCTACTTAAGGAAGCACAACATTGGTCATAAGACCAATATCTCATTGATGATAGAAGTTAAGCATCAGATGATGGAGGAAAATGGAAAGGTTAGACATTTTGAGAGACTTGGTCCGGCGTCCTTGAGCTGTTGTATATATAGTCGGGCAGTTGTTCAGAGGCTGTGTGTGGTGTACGATCATTACTGCCTTTCACGTTAGCCTTGACAGCTGCCGCTATCGTACCAAACCTCGACTCGGAGCATCTGTCACGCGAGACCCTGGGTAATGTCACATCTTGGAAATGTGTAACAAAAGTCGGTCATATTATCATTCACACGTGACATGCGAGACGCCAATCGTCAGAGTCAGTCCTTTATCTGGTCGGGTCAGGCGAGGTCTTGCACTTATCTTCGTACACTCGCCGCCGGAGTCATTTGCTAAAAGCGAACGGGTCATGCAACGAACTTCGTCATAACTCGGGGAATTAATTGCTAACTAGCATATTTTCTGATGTGTTTCCAGCGAACGCGAAAGGAATATATAGGATTGAAGTTATTCTTTACTACAAGGTTATGCCACACGCGAGGTGTATCACCATGTTCTATGCGTAGAGTTTTCGATACAATGACCAACAGAGAGCTAAATGTGAGTGACACTCTGAGGTACATGGTGTGGCAGAGAATGATGTATGGTGTGGCGGGCAGAGATGAGTGGGACTGGTAGTGAAATCTGGTGTGGCATGTAGAGATGAGTGGAAGCTACAGTGAGAAAATGTGTGGTGTGATATGCAGAGGTGTGTGGGCGTGGCTGTGAGAAATACGTGTTGTGGTATACAGAGTTAACTAGGAGCAACGATGAGGAATATGTCATGATGTGTATGGAGAGATGAATGGCAGTAGGCGGGAATAGCAACAACACTGATGCTGCGTGACGTTGGAGAATGGGTGTAACAGAGCATGAGGAGGAGTGAAGGGTGACACACGTAAGGAAATGACGTAAAGTAGCCTATATTTACATCGCTCGCACTTCCTGGGTGCCCAGTTTTTTCAGCCAAGATTATGAAATTTTCTATGATTACAGAGTTACTGAACCCAAAGACAGGCTTATTCATTTTGTACACACACACACACAAAATTACACCTCTCATTTAATCTTCTCTCATTAAGAACACTCTTGTATTCCTCATCAAAAATTCAGATGACGCAAATAAACGCCATCTTTGTTCAGTTCACGTATTTTCTCTGCATTGACATTGTCAACTTTTCGAGCGAACGTTTATCGGTTTCCTTTATTCACACCAGAGAATGATTACCAAACTAAATCTTGATGAAATGAGAAAATTTCAAGAAAAGCTGTAAACATAAACACCGGAAATTTCTTGTAACTCAGGGTATCATTTAGCTGACGTGCTGAGCTGGCAACAAAGATAAATGAATTATTCAGTATTGCTAACATTTACTTCAGTGAAACTCCTGAGCCGTAATCCAACAGAGTAGTATTTGGTGATCAAACACACAACACTGGAACCTTAGTGCAGGCGCCAAGAAGGTTAACATGTTATTTATGAAGGTAGATTTGTTCCGGCTGTTAGCCTGAACCGAATGTTAAGATTAGCCACTCACCTGGAGAACACACAGTGTCCTGGTCCGTTATGAATTGATAATGAACGTATTCCTCCTAGAGTAACAACGGAATCTATGATAATCCACAGATCACAAGCATACTCGTGCATTCCTCTCTTACACGTTATCGTCCGGTCACAGACACAATAAGTTTCTGCATATCAAATTGATAGATGGAATAGCTTACGTGAGCGAAGTTTCATATTCTGGCTTGATTGTGTTGTGTTGATATTGTTCACTAAATGCATGAATCGGGAACAGCAGAGTACAATAGTATATATTTTTGTACATATTGTGAGGAGGCTTTCTTTCAAGCATTGTTTACTGAAAAGAGAGCACATTTGTTGTTCATTATTTTCATGCAAATTTTTCCAGCTTTCTTATTACCATTCTTGATTTCATCTTTGATGTCAGAAAACTAACACAAAAAACACTCCAATATTGCTCATTTTAACACATTTAGGATTTCTTCGTCCAATGTCAAGTGAATTCAAGAGGAGCTGAGGTTACAAATATAACAATATAAAGTACAGAACACAGAGTAGCCATATTGTCACTACATACACTTCTAACTGACCACACATTCACACTGTGGTCAGTGTGAGGCTGAGGTCGACACCTTCCCATCTGTCAAGTAAAACCTGAGGGTCACTACTGATAGGTACTATTTCTCCCGCCTCAATATCTAGATTATTTAACAAGGTACAAGCGTATTTTTGTTAGTGGTGGTCCTCCGTACAAAGAAAAGTTGCCCCTAACATTAATTTGACGATTGATGGTGTCTACATCCCTAATAAAACTACATTGAGTAGTTTTACACATACAGATGGGGTATTCAATGTTATCAATAGATATGATCAGCCTGTGGAGCTTGGTGTCAAACAAGGACTGGCGATTGGGAATACCTGGTTTAAAAAGAGGTTCATACATAAGTTTATGTATGTGAACAGGAGAGATGGTAACCGGGCATTATTGAATTGCGTGTTAATTGATAGGCGTGTGAAACAGACGTTCAGATGGAAGTGTTCTGAGAGGGGCAGCTTGTGGGATGTCTGATCACTGTCTTGTAGATTCGATGGTGAAGATTCGTAGAGGTTTTAGGAAAAGAGGAAACAAAGTCGGTGACAAGAGAGGGGTGAGAGTAAGTGAGCTTGGAAAAGAGACTTGTGTTAAGAAATACCAGCAGAGATTGAGTGTGGCAAGGCATGGCAAAAGCCGAGAGTAAATGCAGCAAAGGTGTGGATGAGGAATGGGAGGTATTCATGTGAGATATGCCTGTGGTATATGTATGCGTCTGTATGCAGAGCGCAGGGTAATTGAGTGGGAAGTGATCAGTGTCTTCGTTATGGTAGTTGCATTGTGGGTCTAGGGATATGTTGAGTCGATGTTTGTAGTCCTGTGGGTCATACACACATGGGAAATATCCGAAACTACCGAAGGTAATTTCAAAATAATCATAAATTACGAATAAGTAATTCAACAATCTACTTAAGTACAT
>JAUUEG010655308.1:0-13261 GCA_032361445.1 Panulirus gracilis
CATCCTGGCGAGGGAGGCAGTGCAGAACATGTCCACGGTGAACGATATGGAGATGGCAGTGGTGCTGGACCAAGTGGTGGTGGTCAAGGCTGAAGGTAGGTACTAACGGGAATGGTCTGCTCTTCATGATGTTCCTATGACACTGGTCTACTTAGTAGCCTTAACTTGTTGGCTAAACCTCTCACAGGCTCTACCAAGGGTGGGATGCTGACAGACTGTTCACCAGCCTAGTAGCCTCATGTACAGTTAGGTTGTTGGCAACAGGACCATGTAAGCGACAAGGAAATGTTGTGCCTCTGTACCTTTGTTTATCAATAGTAGATTCGTTCCGCCACGTAGTACACTTGCTGGCTCGTAGAAGCACCTCACACTGAAGCAGATCTGAAAACAACAACATATATTAGGTATATCAATAGAACTTTGTATTCAGACAGTTCTGTTCAGTTGTTGTCTGTTGATATCTCTAATATGTTATTGATAGAATATCTGTTGCTCTTGGAAAATAATGTACAAAGAATGAACAGACTTTTGATATAGTAGTTGTCCTGAGCATCACTCGACTGTTATCTGTGTCAGCTTGGCTTCTTCTAGGCAAAGAAACAACATATTATTAGCATAGTGCTTTTCATTGTAATTCTTTCCTTCGTCTTACTTTCCTTAACTTGACGTACGTAAACTGAGCCACACTTCACCATAGCTTTTTGTTATCATTAGTTCTTCCCAGGTGTGGTGATGTCCCTTACGTCACCGCCGCTGGGCCCACATTGTATGGCCTTTACACTGCGTTACACTGAGCCACCATCACAATGGTATACCTCACCCTGATCACTGTCAATATACGATCACAGTACTTCCAGTGACTTCTTTTACCCTCTCACTGTTCCTAGGTAGGCCCAGTGTCTCTTCCTCTAACACTGTATGTTCGAGAGTCTTCATTCCCTCTTTCCCCTGCGACAGTGTAAGTCACCATTTTCCCCTGATTTTCGTCCCCGACACACCAGTCGCTCATTCACATCCACGACGTTGTTTACAGAGTACCTGCAGGGGCGAGAGCCGGCCCAGAAGAGTAACCTGGTGTACGCCGTCATCGGGGGTGTGGTAGGGGGCGTGATGCTGCTGGTCTTCCTCGTGTGGTTGTCCATCTTCCTGTGCAAGAGACACAAGCGCAGCAGGGAGGAGCTACAGCCAGACTCCGAGGTAGGTGAGGTGGAACGGAAGCATCACCTCATACCGGGGAAAAGTTTTCCTCAAATCGACCATCTTGGGTCGGACTGTTTAACTGATTATTATAAGAAAACCATTAAATTGGCTTCAGAAAAATCGGCCATGTTGGTGTTGTACGATGCTGTTCCCATCAGTTATCAAGACGGTGACAGTAACTAAAAGAAATAACTTAAAGGAAATCTCATCACAATTCTTTCCAAAGACATTGTAACCTGTAAGTTATGATAACAAAAAGGTAAGCCTCTTTACAAATTCCCCGGAGTAATGTGTTGTAAATACCGTAAAGACGTGTGGCAGCAGCAGAGTGCAAAGTACTGTAAACAAAATGCGCAGAGACGCAAATCCAGAGCGGAACAGACAGTAGTTAGTGCCGTAATGCTAGAGATATTACCAGTCTACAATATTGGTTTATTATTGTGATGTTGTATCCAACAGGCAGCGTCGCCCAGGAGCCAGCTGAGCGCCAACGCCTACGCTGGACACGTGAACCTGGCCTTTGCCACAGGCAGGGACGAGAAGGTTAGTCTTTGTTGGTTAGGTGAGGAACATTATCCTAGTGGCTCACCCTTACTGGATCGTGTGATCACGAGCTCTCCCATCTGGTCGTGAGGCTGTTCCACGCATGTTTTACCTCGTGCACTGTTCTATGTGTTGGTAGGTCACGCCTCCTCAAGATACAAAGGCGTCAGCCAGTTACCAGGGGAGAAGTGAGGGTAGTGACGAGACCTGCCAGTGACTGGGGAGGATGTGACCCACTAGGTGGTATACAGAGAACCTTCTCCTTGTGAAGACTCGATTGATAATGGAGAGTTGTGGAGGAAATGGTTATGATACAACACATTACAACCGGGCCATATCTTTACGTTTTAGAATTCAGTCTTAGTAAATATTAACGTAAACAAACTTTTGGCATAGGAGGAGGAGGGAAGCTGGGGGAAAGCACCGTCAGCATCGGTGTTAGCCACAGCTTGTGGTTGCGTGTTACTCGAGTACTTGTGTATGTACGACGTGGCTGTGGTGTCGTCCCTGTATATCGTGTGATGACCCGATCCCTTAACCTCCCCCAGGTGGACGCCTCGCCCCTGCCCTCCACCTCGCATGCCCTTGAGGACCACCTGGAGCAAGCCTCGCCAGCCAGCTCCCACGACAGCCTCATCAGCAAACCTAAGCAAGGTCGTATGTTGTCGTAGTGAATCACTTTAACATCTTACACCAGGATTTCCTGGACTAGTGATTGCTTGCAGTTGTACATGTAGAAGTAAGAAGGTCATGTGAAGGAGATTTTGAAATCCTTGCGATAGATATTTTGCCATAAATTGTCTCAAGATATACATGGTGTTAACATCAATATACTTTTTTTGTCTGCATTAATTACATATTCATTCTACATATATTTTATACTTAGAAACTTCATGATGAAACAGTATGAATAACTACGAAATGAGTACCAACCTACTCCACCTAACACCAAGGCTGTCCCACAGGTCCATTGTTAGGATCTTCGAACGCCCGCTCCCGTCGACACATACGGCACCGGCAGGAGGAGGCGAACGAGAGGTCACAAGACGACTCTCCTGAAGAAGAGGAAGACGATGATACCTCAGAGGAGGAGGTAAGGTTGCCGACACATTATCAACAGCAATACACGATAAGGCAAGGATAGTGTTTTTTAATTAGTTTGTCATTATGTACGTGGATCGCTATAGTTGTAAGACATTATATCATATTACAGAACTCTCGTAATGTAAGTATTGCTTCTTAGGAATCATGTTCAGGGACAAGTATTTCATTGGTTATACAAAGAAAACGTGTTACTAAGTACTCTTAGTGAATATGATGTTTTTCTATACAAAGAAATACTTATGCGAGGAATTCGTATTACTTATTTCCTTTCTGTTGTGATGTCATATTGAATATTTTACAGTGACGAGTCCCATAGTTTACAGTAGCTTGATACCAGGTGTATGGTGAACACTCAGGTCCCGGATGGTCGGCGACCAAAGAGCAGCGTCCCCTGGCGGCGGCCGAGCCAGCGTCTGAACCGCACCAGTGTGGAGGAACCCGTGTACAGCTCCCCCAACCCGGTTCACATCCAGTACCAACCCTCACACTCCACCTACTCCAAGTATGACACGACACACTCGGAATTAACGTCGAGCGATACCCGTTATGGCCCCACCCACCAGCTGATGGCCAACATGCTGCAGAGCGCAAACTCCTTCACACACAAGGACGAAGGCTCTGTCTTCCTACCCCCGCCACTCCTGCCGCCACCACAGGGCTTCGGGAAGGCTCACGAGTCACCGTTCATCCCGGGCACATCCCTCCCTCGATTCCTGCCACCACCACGTCTACCGAAACAAATGTCGCCGCCCAAGATTCCAGACGGTTTGGGTCATGGGACGCCTTCGCGGATTCAGGCTTACGACTATGACCCGGAGGCGCCACCCATCCCACCGAGGAACTACACGCGGGAGGAGTCCGGCCTGCCGCCTCTGGGACACGGGGTAACGTCCCCGACACGCGCACAGATGAAGGATGCCCAGGTCGAGGCTCACATGGAGAGTGATGCTAATGGCTCGTCTGGCAGTGGAGAGGTGAGCATATAAGAGAAACTGATAGGGAGAGAGAGAAGGAAGAGGTTATAGTTCCACCTCTCAGGTAGTAAGCCACTTTCGATGATGACTAAAGTTTGCAGCAAGCACTGCATGGTTGCTTCTTACAGAGCTGTAGTGTGTCCCCTGCCACGTCTTTTTTTTCATATCTTGTTGACTTGGTTGATGTTGCAGAAGTGTAGGTTAGCATGACACTGGGACATGAAATTATCTGTGATGAACGTTTGGAGCTTGTATTCTCTGTACTCTGTAAAACCAGGCCAGTCTGCCTTCCTGTAATTTGTGTGTCTTTTTGGTGACTGTGCAGGTTAGATGGATCAGGTGGAGTGTTATCAGAACGGTTTGAAGGTCAGATAACAGTTCAAATAGCATGTTCGGGCGGTCCTTGTGTATTGGTCTGGTGTGCCAAAGGTAACGTCAGACGAGGTTTGTTGCTAGCGTTGATGGGTTAGGAGTCTGATTGATTGTGGACGTGTGTTGAGCCATGCAGGAGAAAGCCATTGGAGTTCACATAAATATGACGTTGGGTGTGTTGGTTAGGTTAGGTTGGAGAGAATATCTGGAAGGGTAAGTGGTGGGAGGAGGCGTGTGGATGCTTTTGGTCTTGTGGTTTGTGCCGTGAGGTTTTACCTTTATGAACTGTCATTTCTCTGTTCCGTGTTTTAAGTGATCTCAGTAATTGTAATAATGTGGTGCACGTGTGTTATGAGTCCTATTTCTTTTCCTTGTTGTTTTCATGTCTTATGGTTGTAGAAAGGTTGTTCTAGCTGGGTCAGGTTTACCGGATGAAGGCTTTGTGTATGTTGTGTTCGCGGAGTTGCTTATTTTTTTTATTTTTGTTTTTGATACCATTGGCGTTGAGTTACAGGAAGTTTAGTGAATGACAGGCAAGGGTTATGCGGAGAAGCAGGGTAAGTTTTGGAGGAGTGGAGTTGTGTGTATTTTGCTGTTGCTTGCTGAGTATTTGTGTGATGGTGGTAAGGTTGTTTCTGCGCGAGTGGTTGCTGCATGTCCAAGGCTCAAAGTAGTCCTTCATGGTCGGAAGCGATGTATAGTAGTGTTGGTACCACTGAAGACAGCTAAAACATCTTGTGGTACCACTGAAGACAACTGGAACGTCTGATGGAGTAATGCTTTTGGTGATGAAGGTTTGTCACTGTGGGCAGAGGTATGTCGGTGGTCCAGGGTTGGGGTTGATGTCTCCGGCTGGCAGTAGTAGTTATGTAGTGATGACATGACCAGCATCCACAGTGGACAAAAAAAGAGTGTGATTGTGTAGGAGGTTTGGGTATGACCTATGGTCGAGCACAGCAGCTGGGAACATGGGGTATTGACAGGAAAAAATGTAACGATATTGACAGTGTTTTTTCAAGGACCTGCTAGCTCATCCACTCCTCTTCTGCTGGTTACACAGTAAAACCTTTTTTCTTATAATTCTTATCCCTGACAGTATTCATGGTGGCATGAATGCAGTGGTTTTCCTGTAGTTTGTTGGGTGAATCATATTCTTCTACTGACATTTTCTCAAATTTTAATCTTATGGTAGATAGTTCCTCACCACAGCCTTGTTCCTACATGAATCTTTCATGAAACTGAGTGACTAAGATTCCTGCTGGGGCGTTTTATCCTTTGAGTGTATTTATGTACTTAAGTAAGCTGAGGCTGAATACTTATTCACACTTTTATGATGAAGAGGAGGAGTTGCTGCATCAACTTGACTTGTTGACCTTCACCTGGCACTAATGCTCCCCTCAGCTCCAGGAGAGAACACGACGGCCGTCCGCCTCCTCCTCACACGTATCCGACTCTGGTGGGTCGGAGGGCAGTATGCCAAACATTGGTCGTCTCCGCCGCCGCTTCCACGACCTCCTCGACGATGCTTTCTCCCTCCTGAATGGCCAACGTCCTGGGGATAAAGTTACTCCCTTAACTACCCCGTCCCCACCGAGGAAAGGTCGATCGAGGTCAGCAGCAGTGCAGAACAAGTAAGTTTAATGTCTCATAAATGACCTCGAGTGTATTGTAGCCATATCGTTCGAGGCTGTTACTGTGAAGTATGGAAGTTAGTAATTAGATCTTGCCTACATCAATCTGTCTACAAATATTGCCTCCATGTTTCTATCCAGGAGAGCCTTCCTTACGTTGCTGGTGACAAGATGATGCAGCCAGTTTATTTCTTGAATCCCTGTCATAAATCACCCTCAGCCTCCATGATGAATTATTATCGTATACATCAAGAAGCAGCTTTCATTCCTATTTCTTTCATTGTGTCGTAACCCATTATGACTAACATCAAAACAAATATTTTAAACATCAGGAATACATTTTCATGTATTCTCCCAGTATTCCACGTACAGTACCTAATCTCACAACTCTTGTGGTTTCACGTGTTCTTCCCACATATATTTCAATTCAAAGCTCTCGTTAACGAAGTATGTCCTTATATCTGTAGAGACATTAAATGTAATTGTAGTTACAGAATTTTGTCTTTTCAAATTTCATCTTTTTCTTGTGAATTTTTAAGCAAGTTTTTTGGGATGATTGATTCCCTGTTTGGCTTACACTGCTGTATTATCTCTCAGGAACTACACGCAGGAGGCGCTGCAGGAGGAGGACTCTGGTGGTCGTCCCTGGTCAGCAGCTGCCGTCCACACCTCACCGTCAGCCTGGAGGGACAACCAGGTCTGCTCCTCCCAGTAAAATGGTCTTCTAGTTTTAAAGGAAACTTTATAAGTCTGTTATTTACCTTCACTATGAGTATTGGTCTGAGGCTGTGATCCCAGCAACATTCGACTAAATTATTAAACAAAGATACCGTAGTGGAAAATTTCATACGCTTCACTTTTGACACTAGTCGTTCATGTATGTAGATTAAGAAACTTTGATTGTGGTTCCAGAAGTACCGGAAGAACACTAACGTACATCATCAGCCATTACCTACTGATTACTTTAATAAGAAATCTATTAATGAAGTCATTTTTCTGGCAGGTGGTTGGTGTGGTGCCCCTAGATGAGGGTAGGTCTCCTAAATCAGCTTGGGGAGATGGAGCTGGACGAGTAGGGCCAGTTCGTATAGGCAGTGGACACTCTGGTGGACGCCCTGGTAGTGGTCGTCCAGGAAGTGGTCGTCCAGGTAGTGGTCGTCCAGGTAGTGGTCGCAGCGCACGGAGTATAACACCCGTCAACCTGCCACCAACGAGCCCTGACCGAGTAGATGGAGGGAGACCATCTTCTGGCTACGCTGGTGAGTGAGTCAGGCATCACTATTATCCCTCGTGACTAAAAGATAATATTACAAACATTTTACGTTACACAAGTAATAGCACTCTGGACCGTAGGTGGTGGCATGTATAAGGGATATAGTAATGTTACCTCGGTCACTTTTTCGTGCATAGAGTTCACTTCCTCGAACATTTCGGAGTGGAAAAGATGATAGATGGTTTATCCTCCAGTGTGTGTGTGGGACATTCCATTGAGAAATCATTTAAGGCAACAGTAACACAGCTGGGGTGAAAATGGACTCCTCTACAGTTATTAGATGGTCATCACATCACTAAGTCAGGCCTTTTACTACAGAGTGAAAGTTACACCATCAAGCGTGTCTCTGTATGTAGGAGAAGTTGGGCCTTCTTGTGGGAAGATCTATCTGTGACGGGGCTGTTATCTATCTGTCTATCTGTATCCCTGAAGCCTGTTCTAATTGGAACTTCCTCAAAAGGGGTGGCCACGGCTGTTAGAGTGGATGATCTTTAGAGTGAGAGGTGTGAAGAGTTTATTGTTTATTTCCATTTCTGTTTTAGAGCAAAAAGTTATTTACATCAATTTTTTTCCGAAAATTTTCGAGTTAATACTTCTTCGAGATAATACGACTTGAAATGGTCTGAATTCTTGGATGTTTTTAATTCGTTATAAGTTCTTAGGGATATTCTTAGATGTCAACACAAAGAAACGTTATCAAACTCTTTTATTGGTCATTTTGAAACCTCTCACGTGATTACGAGGAAGGTCAAAATGTTTGCAAATTTCAAGGCCACTTTGACTTACTTTTGTAAGTAGCTAATGATGCTGATGATCGCATTATGTCCACAGAATTACAGAAAGCATGATTGACTTTATTATTGTTAAAGCTGAGGCTGTTTGAATTCATATTACTGGAAGAGAATGTTAAGTATGAAGGATCGGTATATTACATTAACATAGAATGTGGGAAAAACCTTATGGTGTAGTCGATTTTGGCTTCTGCCACCAGCGTATTAGTAACATGTGCCCATCATAGACAGTTTTGGAACAGTTAAAAAAATTCTTATGTGAAATTTTCCAGATATAAAAGATTATAAAATCCAGCAATATACGATGTAGTTTGTATAGAGATATTGTGTTTGATAGTTACTGATGATAATGTTTATCGTCAGGTGGTCATGCTCGGCTGGATGAACCTGTGGACCCTGACACTGGTCTGCGCGCCTCTGACCCCGCTGTGCCACTCATCAGAGCCATCAAGGATGAGCTGCGACGTTTCAAGTCCACCATCAGTACTGAGTCCTCCAGCGCCTGAGGTGTGCCGGCCGCGCACCCCACACACACACACACGCTCACTGTGTTCATTGCAGAATATTTATTAGATACAGAGATTTTTTCTAGACAATATCATTAAGGTTCTTCCAGCCTGACATGTGGAGGTTTTAACTATAAGGTGTAAGTGTTGAAACTTGTATGTACTTATGAAAATCACCGTATTTCTAACTGTATTGCTTATATGTAAGTGTACAAAGGTCCGGCCAGTAAGAAGTGATTTAGAGATAAATGTCTGACTACTTTCTTGGTCCGGCTACTGTGAAAAACAAAATACTTAGTTTGAGTCCTATTGGTTCTGTTCAGAAACCTGGGTTCATGTAGATCCATAGCTATCAGGAAAATCACTTTGGAAGTTTGTGAGACCAGTCCAGGACCAAGATACCGAAGATCAGGTAGCCAACAGCAGACTGGGACCAAGCCAAAGAAGAACTCTACAGATTCGGTAGTTGCGTCACAGTGGAAGATGGCAGACTGACTTTGTTGGCAGTCATGAAACTAAGAAGCAATTAATAGAGAATAAGATGAACCAAAACTGGTGTACATCAGTGGGGGGATTGTATAGGACATGACTGGGGATAAACTAAAAATGGCCAGAATATTCTTGGTCAGGTTGTGTGACAGAAACAAGTAAGAACAGTGTTGTACCAGTCATACACTGTTGTAATAAAGCTCATATTTCCGACATTCATTTTTTTTTATAAGAATGTTAACTGATGTTAAAAAGGCCTTTTATTATTCGTTGTTATTTACCTTGATGTAAAGAAGTCCATTTGGTTAATCCGTTTGTGTTCATAGAAGTATATGTATATTTTTTGTTCTGTATACTACATTTATGTGCCAAACGTAACTTAGAATATTCTGTTGTGTTACGAAATCGACAGGATTTTATTTTTTTTCTTGACTGAATTTAGAAACAGATTATAGAAGGCCAAGAAAGTCAAACATGACAGGATTTCTAATCATGTGAAGCTTGTGTTTATTTGAACTGTGCCACATGTAAAGGCTTACAGGCCAAATTTGTCAATCTGAAAAATAGTTTATTTTATGAATTTTGCAAAGTGAATTTTAGATGCATTCCATATTCATATATATAATTCAGGTCATGCGGACTTGATTGTACTTTTCTATAAGAAAAACATTTTTAAGAAAGATGGATATGATAATTCTGGTTTTGATATTCAGGCCTACATTTTCACTGACTGCAGAAGAAATTACTTGAAAATATACCAATGAAATTTTTTTTTTTTATTTAGCAATCTCTTGTTTGAAATACAGAAGTGCAGAACTTCCTACAATCTCTGTTATAGATTATCTTCATTATAATCATACCCAACTCTTAACAAGGCCCAGGTCAGGAAATAACTAGGACTCCAGTGACTGGAAAGAAATTTTTATAGGCAACAGAAAACTTCTCAAATCACTTTCACATTTCTTATATATATGTATAGTGGTTGTTGGTTTCCCTCAGCTGTTTGATTGTAAATATTGCAGGCACAGGTGAATATTTCATGTTTTACTTCTTAATTTACGTGGCATTAAGACAGCTGCTTAAGCTGCTGTATTTACATTCATCATACTTTCTATGTGCATGTCGTAAATGAAATTGAGTTGAATATCTTGAATGAATTGTGATTTGCACATGATGAATTCCAGACAATAGGCTGAATGACAATTATTTTCTAAGAAATATACATCGTGGTAGATTTAAAGGGGCAGCTCTTGTTCTTAATGATTTTATTTATCTCCTGGTATGATTTTCTTCTTAAATTCCTTTGTTTCCATTAATTATTATTTCTTCCTTCACCTCCCTGCAGACTTACGAGGCAACCTTCACGTTTCTTAGTACAAGCAAGTGGTAACTTTTTCTTCCAAATCAGATGTTTGACGCATTGTTGTCATGTCAACACCAGGTGTGGAGATCATTATCAACGAAAGTATTTGCAGATCATTTTGTTTGTCTCATTTTGATTTGAATCCAGATAGGGACGTGCATGTGGCAGGCAGAGAAAATATTGATACATGGATTGGCTTGTATGCAACGATCCATATACAGCTGAAGGAAAGCCAAAGATTGAAGCCATGATGGATAGTTTTCCCAGTGTAAAAGTAGTTAGGTGTGTTTGTGGTGTCATTTTTATGTACTAGAAACTTACATGAAATTATTTTTCCATTTGGTCATGTATTGTAATTCTCTTGGTGTATAATTCATGTTCTGGAGAATGTATTGATGATATTTGTGTATGTTACTGTTGATCATTAGCTAAATCCACACACAAAAAAATTGTATGTATACTAGACTTTTCAACCAAAAGAGAAAAATGTTTTAACATGACAGACATATCTAGGAGAGGTATCCTTACAGTAATTTCCCATTTCCTCGGCTGTGTTGATTATCTTAATCTTTCCTCCGAATTTACACTATGCAAATATTCTGCATCCTAGTCCAATGAGGATGGATGTATTCCATGTTGGCCGCCCATACTAGTCGATGCTGCATACACCTCCAGCATCTGATAACCTCATCTTAGAAGAATGACTGTTGAATGTTTAGTCGTCCAAAGTTAGGGAGAAAGTTAGGATTGAATTTTTATTGTTTTGGTTTAATAAAACTTTATATGACGAATAATTTTCATTAGAGATTTTTGCCAAGAAATAGTAATTGATGAGTGCATATTTATTGAAATTTTTGCAGTTAAAAATGCAGTATTTTGAACAGTTATCGGATCAGATTAAACAATATTTCATGTTATAACAACACAGTTGTAAAGTTGCACAACGACGGAGTGTATGGTCTTCAATCACGGTTTTAAAGGCCCAGCAATTTATCATGGTAGGTTTGAACCTACTCCTTCATAAATGCTATCTACCAGTGATCATTCAGTCGCCCTGTAAAACTGGCAGTATCGATATATGTAACTTTACTGTAGTATATAATGCACGTCGAACAGCCTTCCTTTTACTTGCAAGAGGAATAGTTTTGTCTCAGCCGCTTATGGTCGACCATTTTGAATCTCACGGTCAAAGGAGCTACGCTACAGGTAAGTGGAAACAAATCAGCCGGGAAACATGGCCCGAGAGAGACTTTAAATAGGAACTTGCTAGTTGGTTAACAACTAGCTCTCTAGCATGTACCTTAAGGTACGAAAGCAAGTCCTGAGCGCGCCACCTACACCTCTGTAAGGCATCTGATAAAGTGAACAGGTATTTTTTCTTTATGTCTTCCATTTTTATAAATCTATTGATATGAATCTGGATGCTAAGAAGAGTAGTATTATACTACAGGCTGTAGAGTTTATATATAGTTTTTCAGCTTGATATACGCGTCATTATACAACGCAGTTTATGAGGTAAAGCTGTTTTAACTGATACGTTTATGTACATAAACAACCTAAATGTACGCGATAATTTGTAAACCTGTAATGGCTATAATCCAAACCGTATTCTCGAGAATGTTTTGATTAAACCTAGCCTCATTAGGACGAGTTTGAATGGATATTACTTAGACCTATCAAGGTATCTTTTCAATTGGCTTCTACTACCTTGAACCCAGTGTTTACACCACCCGAGTTGACCATGACCTACAGAAGAACACATGTAGTTCATAGCAAGTCAGCGACGTTCACAAAGACAAATGATGCCGGACATGTGAAAAAATTTACAAAGGACTTTTATCGTGACATTAAACACAATAAGTTCATAAAACGTTACCAATAAGGCACGATTTTTGCAAGAGATATGAGGATGAATCGTCAGTTTGACGATAAATTGGGCCTGGAAAAGGCCTGACGAAAGTAAATATAACCCATTAAATGGTGAATAGGTTAGGCACAGCAGCAGCAAGTGATAGGCCATTATCATAGCGTGTTAAGAAACAGAGAATGTCAGAATTAGCATGAGCTTAATTTCAAATTTGTATAATTACATATGAAATATAGATGAACAAACTGTACCGTAATGCATTTCTTACAACATAAGTTGCTGCTTAAATCTATAACTCTATTGGTAACGTAAGAGCAATACTAGGTAAAGACGCACATAGCAAACGGATGGTTAAATGGAAAATGACTACAAAAGTTAAAAGGCATTCTTTATAAATATGTAAAATACATCAAAAAATTTCAAGAATAAGGCTTTAAAAAGTAATCTATTCCATTACATATATATAAATTCTCTTCCATTATTCTTAAAGTAACTAATGTTCCATGCTAACATTTGGCCTCTGTGGTTTTCCTTCCGGACGAAATTCCGACCAACGGATGGCTGATCAGCGGCGGCCAATCAGCTGGCAGTGTACGTATGGAGAACCATGTTTGTGGAAGTGTATACTGCTGGCTCGTGATATCTGGATAGTTTAGGAAATAAGAACTATAACAGCTTTAGTAGTGACGCAGACTGGATCTTGGAATAGTCAAGAATTGGATTTTATCATTATTCTGTGCGAGGAAATGTTACCACACACAAATAGCAATGAAGTAAGGTAGGTGCTCGCTGGCAAGAGATTGTTTGATGATTCTGGGGTAAAAAGTGGCGAATTTATCGTAGACTTCTCATCCTGTGGTTGGTGGCACGGAAGAACTTTATAGATTGTCCAAAAAGCCCAGGAACTGGCCTTCACTGATTAACTTGCAAGTTATTTAAGTGAACTGTTTACAATAGCTGGGTAACTGAATGAATCATCTAACAAGTTGCTTGGTAAATGAAACGTAAGCAAATATAGTGATATTCGTGTACTATATTGTTTATGTAGAGTTGAAAATATTACATTTTGATTTCAGGTTAATGAAAACGACCACAATGATGTGCATATATCAATTGTGTCTTTATATTGTAGCAATGTAGGCAACCTA
>JAUUEG010655526.1:0-10077 GCA_032361445.1 Panulirus gracilis
GTTGGGCCATTCTTTCGTCTGTTTCCTTGCGCTACCTCGCTAACGCGGGAGACAGCGACAAAGCAAAATAATAATAATAATAATATATACATGTACATAATTCACCCTCCTACGTATTCAGGCCCTGAAATCTTATTCAAACCTTGATCCAAACCAACAAAACATATGCAGCTTCAATGAAGTTAGGCTTGTTAATGTCCAACATGTAGTTGAAGCAAGCATTTCATTATGATTTGTTAGATGTGAATCGTCAATGGACAAAACTGGGAGCAGACTCTTTCATCACACATTTCTGATCATGATCTTTTGCTCAATGAAATGAATTCAGCCTTGCATATCATATATTAAGATAAATAACAATGAGAAAGAAATTCCATTGGCTTTCATCTCTAAATCCAGAAAACTTATTTCTCTCATCTTCACTTTCATGATGACTCCTTTAAATGGATGACTTACCACACTCCACATTTACTACATCATCCCAGTAGCACCAAAAGCATTGCATAGTCTATGTTCCATCAACAATCTAATAATTACTCCATTGTATAAAATAAATTATTAAAGATCATTACAATGAACTAGTTAATAAAAAACAAAGAATGTGAGATCCTGTGATGATGCTTGTAATTCCAGCTAATACCAGTGCTAGTCAATCTAGACCTGACCTTCAGTGTATTAGATGCAGGGAGACTTTTTAAACACATATCTTAGTAAAAGTGCATCTTATATGCCACAAAATACAGGAATTAAATTGTACTGTAGAAACTTTTTCATAATCTGATCATCTGGAAATAATGAATTCCTAAAACTAATTGAAAACAAATCAACTCGGATTAATGAATGTAATAAAATCAACATTCTATCTTTGGTACAAGAGCCTATGTAAATTCAAAATCTATGGTCCAATTCTGCACTTGAATGAACACAATGCATGCAGAATCTTCATTGCACCTTTACAACACACACTATTTATTTCATACTGTGTGCTAAAAAGTAATGCAAAACAATTTGTCATAAAGGAGAGTGTAATTCAATAGCATCAAAAACAGGAAAACAAGAGCAGTAACATTAAAAAATCATAATTGAGAATGTATAGCAACATACTGTATACAATTTGGTCTGCAGTACGGAATATCATGGAAAAAGTGACTATGAGCTCGGGTAAAGTAGTACTTTAGAGAAAATCATTCCTTTTTTATATATTTACTTCTCCTTGAATATTGTTTCTAGGATGTAAAAGTCCATATGAAGTACTCTACAAAATCTATCATAATATCTACTTTTTCTGTCTAGAAAATACACAAGAACTACAAAAAAAAAAAATAGGTAAACAAAAAAAATGAGTTATGTGTCTACTGGCAGATAAAATATGTAGCTTAATCACTCATCACCAACAATGTTCCACTACATTAAAAAACTGAGAGACATGCTTAGCAATTGACTATAAACATGCCAAAAATGAGAGCCAACTTTGGCATGTGAAAGTTTACTCTAAAAGGTGAAGTTGAAGCATTTTCATGTACACGTGTCATTTTCAAAACTGCTGCACAAACAAATATAATACAGAGTCATTTATCCATATTGATGGAAAAGCAATTTAAAATATACTGTCTTTACAGAACATATTCCTAAATCATTATACATAAAAAAAAATTTGTATAAAAATAATTCAAAAACACTTAGCTTTCAAATTCTTTTTTCCACTGTCCTTTGCAGACCTTTACAAACAATATAAACTATCTTTCCACATAACAATAAAGCTTGTGAATAAAATGAAAGAAATAAAAAAGAGTATTCCTTTATGATTTCTTTAAGCATCAATATATTACAAACAAACTTACAAACTCTCTCTCTAAGTAAACCAATATTTCTAAAGTGGAAAGAATACAAAAGTGATTTTTCCAAACATCAAAATTTAATATGAAGAAGACCAAGTTCTAACTTTTGCGTGTCTCCAATAATAAAATTCTAACAAATACCTTGCACATTTTTACTGAATCATTTATTCACAAAAATCTTAATTGTTGCATATCATTAAAGGTAAATGACTCTGTAAGATTTTTTGCTACAATTTTTCTCTCTTGCCATCAAAGCACAGGTAGAGTGCTTAGACTGTTGCAAAATGGAAATTTACCTGTCAAACTTTCCAAACATCTCAAGCTTCAAATTGGCGCCACTGTTTACTGCAATGAAACCTCAGATGTATTCTTCAACTCACAATATCTAACCACAAGGAAAAGGAATACACATTTTATAAGATATGAAACTAAAAGAATATCTCTTAGGTGTACACAGGAAAGTATTACATTCCCAGAAAGATATCTTTGTAAAACACACAGATTCCTGTAACATGAAAATGCAATGTCTGAACACTTATGTAACCAAACAAATAACAATCATTAATGTTGCTGAACCATCATGTGTTACAATCTTCTTGGTTCACAATTCTAATTTCAGATTTAACAGAAAATGAAAGATCATAGATTCAACAGTTCATTTTTCTCCCAAAAGCAGAGGACAGTTCAAAAACTTCCCTACAAAGAAGCTATTTTAGGCCTATATACACTAAGACAATGACACTGCACTATGGTGATCTGTTTACGTGCTAGTTCATGGTTCAAAAAGAGGAAATACTGCCAAAGAGCAAGTAAAGGCAATCAATCTCCTGTCTAGATCTTTGCTCATCTTTTATCGCTCTCTAATTACCTACACTTTCCTGTATAAGCTGAGTGGCTTGTGAGCTTGAAGGAGAATATTCTCAGTAGCTCTCATGAAGCACAATTAGTCTAAAACCAAGAGAGAAAAACAAAAAAAAATAAACCTCTGACTGATATGGATTGATCTGGTGACTCATTAAAAGCTTTCACATTGCATTACTTCAACAAAACTATTTCCCATTTTCCTTTGAAATCATTTGCTCTATAATAAATAATGAAATATATTTCTTTCTTTTTCTTTCATACTTGTTCACCATCTCCCATATTAGCTAGGCAGCACCAGGGGCATAAGAAAAGGTCTCTTTTGCACACATCCATTCTTTAGTTGCCATGTGTAATACACCAAAACCACAGCCCCCTATCCACAAACAGGCCTCTTACACCTTTCCTTGATTTACCCCTGGCTGTTTCATAAGCCTTAGTTCAGTCCACTGGCACCATGTTGATGTTTGTAAACCACATCACTTCAGTTCACTCTATCCTGTATGTGCCTTTCACCCTTGTGCAAGCTCAAACCCCAAACACTCAAAATCTTATCCACTCCATCCTTCCATCTTTAATTCAAGTCTCCCATTCCTCCTTGCTCTCTCCAATTCTAACGTACTTCCTTTGTCAATCTCTCCTTACTCATTCTGTCCATATGTCCAAACAACTTCAGCACACCCTTCCCAGCTCTCTAAACCATACTCTTTATTACAACACTTCTCTGTTACCCTATCATTTCTTACTCTGTCATTCCTTCTAATGAATCACCTATTGTCCTCAACCATTTCACTTCCAACACACTCACCCTTTTCTGTACATCCTTACCTACAGCCCATACCTCGCATCCATAAAACACCGTCAGAACTATTATACCTTTAAACATGACCAACTTCATCCTCCCAGGCAGTGACCTTTCCTTCCACACATTCCTTACTGCTCCCAGGATCTTTGACCCCTCACCTACCTTATGACTCACCACACCTTCCATTGTTCCATTCACTGCTATGTTCACTCCCAGGTATCTAAAATACTTCACTTCCTCCAAGTTTTCTTCATTCAAGCTCACCCTAACTAAACTGTCCCCTTGCACTGTTAATCCTAATAACCTTGCATTTAATCACATTTACTCTTAATTCTCTCTCTTCACATTCTCCCAAACTCAGACACCAACTTCTGCAGTTTCTTAATGACACCAGCACCATGTCATCAGTAAACAAATCCCAAGCCTGACAACCCCAACATACCATACTAGCACCTCTATCCAAGACTCTTGCATTTACCTCCCTCATCAACCCATCCATAAACAAATTATGAAGCCATGGTGACATCACACATCCCTGCTGGAGACCCACCGGGACCACTCACCCACCTCTCCGCCTTCTCACACTCTTCATCCTCTCTTGATAAAACCTCCTCACTGTGTCTCATAGCTTTCCTACTACACCATATAATCATAACACCTTCCGCAATGCATCTCTATCAACCCTGTCAAATGCTTTCTCTAGAACTATAAATGTCACATACAAATCTTTCTGTTTCTATACGTATTTCTTTCTTTCTTTCATACTATTCGCCATTTCCCGCATTAGCGAGGTAGCGTTAAGAACAGAGGACTGGGCCTTTGGAGGAATATCCTCACCTGGCCCCTTTCTCTGTTCCTTCTTTTGGAAAATTAAAAAAAAAAATATGTATTTATCACATATAATCTTCAAAGCAAACACCTTATCCACACATCCTCTACCACTACTGAATCCACATTATTCCTCCCTAGTCTGATGCTATATGCATGACATCAATTTTTCAATCACCACTCTTTCATAAAACTTATCAAGTACACTTATTAAACAAATAACTCTGTACTTTGGACACTTTGTCCCCCTAGCCTATATAAAATGGCAATATTAATGCATTCTGCCAATCCTCTGGCACCTCACCTTGATCATACATTCACTGCAAATCCTAACTAGCCAATCAACAATACGGTCAACCCCATTCTTCAGAAATTCAACTGCAATACCATCCACTTTTGCCACCTTACAACACTTTATCTTACAAAAGATTTTCACCACCTCTTCTTTTTACACAAAACCACTTGCCATTACTCAGGATATGTGGGACAGGGATGTCCCTGTCCCAAATATCCTACATGTGCCAACCTATCATCTAATTCAAAAGTCCTTCAAAGTATTCACTCCATCTTTTTATCTTATCAATGTCTGTTAACAAACCCCTATTTGCACCCTTCACTGATGTTTCGATATGTTCTTTTGTTTTCCTCGCACTATGCAACTCCTTCCAAAACATGTTCTCATTCTCCCTAAAGTTTGCTATTACTTCCTCACCCCAAGTCTCATTTGCCCTCTTTATCATTCCCTACACTTTCCTCTTAACCTCCTGCTGTTTTCTCTTGTACATCTACTCATTCATGCTTCTTCCCTGTAAGTACCACCAATACACTCACAATACACAATACACAAGCAACTTAACTTCATTCCACAATTCACTATCCATTCTCATCCGCCCATCACCTCCATCTGCATGTCATACACATGCCAGCAATGCTTTCCTAAATACCTCCCATTCCTCATCAACTTCCCAAGCTTCATTTACCATTCTACACTCAAACTCTCCTGCTATCTCTTCCTACAAGCCTCTTTTCCGAGCTCATTTTCACTGCCCTCTTCTCATCCATGTCATTTCTTCTTTTCCGAAAGCCCCTACAAATCTCCACCAGATAATGATCATATATCCCATCAGGTACTCCCCTTGGTAAAGTCACATCCAAGAGTCTCTCATTTGCATGCCAATCAATTAGTATGTAATTCGTCTTTACTACTCCACATACATGTGTCCCTCTTTCTAAACTAGGTATTCCCAATAATCAGTAATATTTCAGCAAAAAAATCCACAAGCTGTTCACCTTTCCCATTCACCTCACTGAATATCCTATGCCCCTGATTACCTCAACTGCCAGATCACTTACTTTTGCATTAAATCTCCCTTTACTAATACCCAATCTCTCATGTCAAAACTGCTAACACATTTACTTGATTGTTTCCAAAACACTTGCATCTCTTCATCATCTTCTTGTGGCCATGTGCATAAACACAAATAATCGGACCCACCTCTATAATCCACTGTTATTCTGAACCACATCAGTCTGGGCTCATTTCCTTACACTCTTTCGCATATTCCCACTACTTCTACTTCAGTAGGAGTGCTACACCTTGTTTAGCTCTTGCACTCACACTAACCCCTAACTTTACCCCTAGGACATTCCCATACAATTCTTCCCCTTACCTTTGACCTTTGTTTCACACAGAGCTAGATCATCCTGTTTCTTCCTTAAACATAATACTAATCTCTCTCTTTTTATCTTGGTTACATCCAAACACATTCAGACACCCCAGCCTGAGCATTTGAGGAGGATGAGCACTCCTTGTTTGGCTCCTTCTTCTGGTCCAACTCTCACAAACTGAACATCAAGAAGGGGAGAGTTTCCAGCTCCTATCCCTCTTTGTTGCCTCCTAAGACATGCAAGGAATATGCAAAAGCATTCTTTCTCCCCATCCCTAAGGATATCATAAAAATATCATTATGCTTACTAATCAGTATATCTTCAAAATGAAAGTAAAGGCAGGGAGTCGTGGAAAGCCTTATTTACAAATTTCTATCCAGGATATAAGTGTACACATTATCTTATGAATTGTCAGTCTAGTATCTACACAATTCACCAAATATACAGCTAATACAATAATCAATACAAACTCCATGCACCCAACCATGCCCTCATGAGTTTTAAAATACTGTTATGATGTACCCTCTGAAGTAATGAATTAAGGCAAGTACTCACTTTTTCTTGGTCTTGGGTGATGTGGACTGGAACACTGAAGAAGCAGACATAAGATTCTCAATATACTGGCCAAGAACCTGGTTCTCAGATCGCAGCTTCAGATTCTCTTCTTTAACACTATCCACTCGCTGGGAAAGGTCTGCAGGATTTCTTTCATTAGAAATTATAGATGCTACCAGTTTAACATGTAAAATATGGCCTACCATATATTGACAAAGAGATGAACACCATAATCATATTTAATGGGGGCTAATAGCCAGGTGAAAGGATAAAGAAAATCAATTCAGTATAAGAGCAGTATAGCCAGGTGAAAGGATAAAAAAAATCAATTCAGTATAAGAGCAGGATTCATGTATGACTGTACTGTATGTCACTTATCAAAATGTCTCAATTATACCACATAAAGTCAGTGATGACACTTACGAGGTGTTTTATACTTAAAAAAAAACAAAATGCTGCATTGCCAACATATTAATCATTAATGTCAGCCAGGTGTTTCACTCAGACACAAAATACTCTGCTTCAGTATCAAGATAGCTCTAGAAACTTAATGATGTGGACTATCACCCTAGTGGTTCCATGACCATAAAGAGGCACTAGATCAAGGGTATAAAGTAAAACTGATCATTCTTCTAATGATGCTAGACAGCTGGCTAACCACAGTTTTCCAAACAAATACTCCAAATATTGCATGGTTGTCAATTAAGTGTTTTAATGTCTTTGTGTACAAACTTCCTAAATAACCCCCAAAATGTAACCAAAGATTCCTTATTCTTGCACCTGATGCAAAAAGTATCAACATACTAATAATTCATGGTATAATTTTCCAAATACTGCATCTTAATAAAAAGGAGTATTTACAATAATGCTACTTTCATAGACCTTCCAAAAATCTTTTTTGTGTACCAACTTCCTAAACAACCCGCAAAATGTTTGCAAAGATTGCCTATTGCTGCACATGATGCAAAAAAATATATTAACATACCAATAATTCATGGTACAATTTTCCAAATACTTCACCTTAATGAAGAGGAGCATTTATAATAATGCTACTAACGTAAGCCCCTAAAATGTGGCATCATTAAACATTTCGTTACTGTACAGAATAAAAACATTGTGGCAAAAAATGTATTGTGCAGAACTAAAATGCAACATTGCATGACTTTAAACAGTGCATTTCAAGGTACATTATTTTTTATAACAAAGAATTATGGACAGTTGCAGTGAGTAAGCCCATCACATATACTTCTTTAAGTTCATTTATGTTTATCTGTGCTGTGTCCATGTTCTGTATATAATACTGTCTTGAAAAAGTTTTTCTATGCAATTATATGATGAAGCTACCTCCAAAAGAGTGAGGAAAATGTTCTCTGAGAAGACATTTTTGAATAGTTACCTACCAATGGTTTGTTCATGGCCAATTGATAGCATCTGTTGTGTGCTTGAACACTATCAGTGAGTCAGTGATTTACACCTAGAAGGGAAATCAGCAGCAGATTTAGAAATCTGTTGTAGCATCTCTTGCACTGATAACTCAGCAGAGAAAATACATGAAAAGCCTGCAACACCCATATGTAAGAAGTGCTTGCAGTATGATGACCAAAACCAATGTCATGAAGCTGTTCACAGCCTCTTTATGATGGCCAACACACCTCCTATCCAGCAGGCTGGAGGAGGGGGAAATGGTATGCCCATAATCAAACTCTGAGGAAATATTCTTATCTGGCAAGAGATGGTCTAAAATTCTGAGAAGTAATATCACCAACACAACATCTTAATAGGGAGGCATTCTGAACATGATACTTTTACATCTTTTCTTGTACAGCTTAAGGCACTTATCACCAAAACAGCCTACAATGTGCATTATATTCTTAACAATGGTGAGACTTAACCTTTTTTGGAAGCTCAGGCCAAGAAGGATTTTTAGGAAGAAAAACATTATTTCAGTGTGATTTTAAAGTAGCAATGATAAGAGTGATATTCACTGCACACCACTGTGTATACAGAGCACACAATCCCTGAGTACTGAAAGGCTTAAAAAAGAAAGCTTTATCCATGCACTAGTGCCAACTATAAGGTCTAGGTGATGGTAGCCATCCCTGGTTCCTCTAAAGTATTTTCACAGAATTGAGAAGGTACTACAAGGAGAAAAATGAGTTCTTTGCACAAAGTGGCAAGGCACTACAGGGGGGAAAATGTGGTATTTAAAGCTCTTCTGAACTCTCTTCCCACTTGTCTATCAGGCCTCTACCCATTAGTGGAAATGAAGGCTTTTTCATAACAAACACCACTGTTTCTTCAGATTATGGACCAGAGCATTGTTAATACACTCAGTCATACTCATATTGACTAGGCACTGATGGATATGTTGAAGGCCAACAAGGAAGGAGATACACCAATAGTATGGCACTTTTGGAAGTCTTATGGCAGTCCACAGTCAACCTAGCTATTCAACCTCTCTTTATGGGATAGTCAATAAAATGGGTACCTGGCTTAGTCTATGGTATATATGTATACTGTGTCTGCAAAAAACCTTTTCCACCACAAGAAAAAAAATGCCCCCCCCCCTCAGTACCAAAAAAATATGGGAAAATAGTGTCACATTTACATATTAATACTCTGTCATATCTCCTTTGGTCTTCATTAGCATCTGCATATGTCTAGGCATAGAACTGGCAAGGTTTCTGAAGTATTCTAGGTCCATATTTTGGGTCCGTAGGGACTTGATCTCCAGAATGAGGCAAGGCACCAATGAGGTATTGCAAGAAGCAAGCTTTGCTTTCATCTGGTTCCAACATTTTGCAACTGGGTTAAGAGCTAAGGAGTTCCCAGGCCACTCCAGCAGTTGAATATTTTTCTCCAATAACCAATCATCTTCCTAGCCTCATGGTAGGGGAAACTATCCTACATAAAGTGATCACACCCATGAACCACATAAAGAGGAAGCAAATGGTCTCTAGCACCTTCATGTTCTGCTCTCCATTCACTGAAGCACTTTAGACAAGAAGTACAACCTTTCCATACCCATTGCACCATTAAAGCAACCCAGTTCATCACACTATCTGGGTGTTTCACTGTTTTCACAGTGAAATGAGAATCATACCCACTACCACCTACCAGCTCCCTCACCCTCCTCTCCCTTACTCTACTGTTGTTCATCCCAGTTCCTGTATTTCTTTGAAGCTGTAAGCCATTTGCATTTCATTTCCTTCTTAAGCAGGGATTTCGCAGCTGGCTTGTGGGGGAGAATGTTAAGGTCCTTTAGCAAGCAATGTTGAATGACTCTTTGAGGGACATTTCCTAGAAGTTTTGGAGGGGTTTCCTCGAGTTTAGAGGCTAAAATCCAGAGTTGCTTCGATACCTTTCATCTCAGGAGGTTATCTATAGATCTAGAAGTTTTTCTTGGACAACTAGGAATAGGTTTTGTTGATGGAATGACAAAACCAGGAAGGCATCAGTTGCTGGCAAGCAACCATAAGATTGTGCGTTCTGAACATCCAGTGTGCCTAAAAATCTTATTAG
>JAUUEG010655636.1:0-10403 GCA_032361445.1 Panulirus gracilis
GTCAGTGAACACCTGACTCACTTCCCAGGCTCTCTCATCCATAACAGAATGCATACTCACCCCTCTCTCTCTCCAAAACTTTTGCATTTACCTCCCTAACCACCCCATCCATAAACAAATTAAACAACCATAGCGACAGCACACACCCCTGCTGCAGACCGACCTTCAATGGGAACAAGGCACTCTCCTCTCTTCATACACAGACACATGCCTCACACCTTTGATGAAATCTTTTCACTGCTTCTAGCAGCTTGCTCCCATACTGTATACTCTTAATACCTTCCACAAAGCATCTCTATCAACCCTATCATATGCCCTCTCTGGATCCATAAATGCCACATACAAATCCATCTGTTTTTCTAAGTTTTTCTCTCACATTCTTCAAACCAAATACCTGATCCATGCATTCTCTACCACTTCTGAAACCACACTACCCCTCCCCAATCTGATGCTGTGTACATGCCTTCATCCTCTCATGCAGTACTCTCCCATACAAATTTTCCAGGTATACTCAAACAGATGCTTCTGTAGTTAGAGCACTCACCTTTATCCCTTTTGCCTTTGTACAATGGCGTTAAACATGCATTCTGCTGATCCTTAAGCACTTTACCATGATCCATACATACATTGAACATCCTTACCAACCAATTATCAACTCAGTCAACCCCTTTCTTAATAAATTCAATTGCAGTACCATCCACTCCCACCACCTTGCCAAATTTCATCTTCTGCAAGGCTTTCACCACCTCTTCTTCACCAAACCACCCTCCCTGACTCTCACTTCATACAACACCCTGACCAAAATACCTTACATCTGCCACTCTATCATCCCATTTGTTCTCTTGTCTTTCACACATTATTTACCTCCTTCCAAAACATCTTTATATTCTCCCTAAAGTTTAATGATACTTTCTTACCCCAACTCTCATTTGCTCTCTTTTTTAACCCTTGCACCTTCCTTTTGCCCTCCTGCACCCCTTCCTTGTGAATGCCATTCAAATGCCTCTTTTCTCCTTCACTAACAACTTTACTTCTACATCCCACCACTAACATCCCTTTCTGATCTACCCACATCCCACCACTAACTCCCCTTTCTGATCTACCCACCTCCCACCTTTCTAATACCACATACTATCACTGCTTTCCTAAAGACTCCTCGTGATACAATCGATGGTTTGATCATAACAGACATTGGTTAGGCTTTGTGCGGTGGGACTTCACCTTCCTACACAACCACACACTCAACAATCTCAAAGAAGACTACAATAGATATTGGAAGTCACTAATCACCACTGCAGAGTAACAACGAATAAGATCCCCTCAGGATTTTTGGAATTGAATCTGAAAACTCAGAGGGATACCCAAAACAGACTTCAGTGGACTAAATGACAACAACACTCTACATCAAAACCCACAAGATATCGCAAACATCTTTCAGAGACATTTGGAGGGTATCTTTCACCCACGTCCCCCCCACCAATCTTCTGGTGTACAAAAACAATCAAAATGTCACACAGCACATACAAAACAGACCCAGTCACTTTTATCCAGAGCAAATTATACACCTGCAAATCCTTTCAGACGACCATTTACTCACAACTCCTATAAGGTTGAACGAGGTCAAACCCTCCTCCTAAAATCCCTCAAAGTAGCCCTAGGTAACTCAGGCATTGGTTACCAACTACTTACTCATCTCCCTGATAATACAATAATAGCCATTACTGCCCTCTTTAATGCGGCACTAGCCTCAGGCTATTTTCTGGGAAATTTCAATACAGTACTGACCACTATGATCCTCAAACCCAATGAATTGAGCCGAAACCCAGTTAACTACAGACCCATTAGCCTACTCGAGTCCATCAGGAAGACATTTGAAAGAATCATAAACAACAGACTAACACTGCACCTAGCGAACAACAACCTAATTTCACACAAACAGTTTGGCTTTCGACATCACTCCACACAAGATGAACTCAACATAACCACCAACTACGTACAAAACAACTCCCAAACTTACAAAATGACTGCCCTCGTTAAAAAAGACTTAGAGAAAGCCTTTGGCACTATCTGGCACGAAAGTTTGAGGCAAAATTAAGCACCCAGTTCCAACTCCCATGACCCACCATTAAACTTCTATCTAATTACCCCAGTAACCGAAGGATGCAAATAGAATACAAAAATTTGTACTCAGATTATTTCCCCCTCAATGCCAGTGTACCTCAAGGCTCTGTCTGTACTGGTCCCCACTCTTTACATACTCTTCACAAAGGATCTTCCCAAACCTTTGCATGCAGACTCTGTAGCACTACAATACACGGATGATGTCATCCAACTGATAAGAGCTAGGACCAACTCATACTTAACCAGAAGAGCTCAGGAAGAAATTGACCATGTTTCACTTTGGGAGTTGAAATAGAGAATTAAATCAAACCCTGCTTAATCCAACATATCATACTTCAACGTATGCAAAAGACAACATAACCACTGTCTACTTACACCCTCAAGTTCACCATCATTTACCGATACCTGTCTCACTGACCAACACTGTATTAGGCCTAAATTACAATGTTCAGCTGAGAATGAACCATCACATCCAGTCATGGGCAGCTATTGCGAGAGCAGAGCTCATGAAATTTTGTAGATTCAGAGAGGCTAAATTTAAAACAAAATTGCATCTCAATAAAGCACTGATATGTCCATTGATAACTTACACCCCATCAGCACTTGAACTCAGCCAAAACCAATATCCTTTCCCACCAAATGATACAAAACAAAGCTATACAGTGGATTATTAAAACCAAATGGCACGAGTTCACCAGGAGCACAGTACTCCTTGAGAGAGCACGACTGCCTCCTCTAAACTTCTACTGGAGAAAGCTTTGCAATAAACAAGTGAAGCGTTTCAATCTCCACCATAACTCCTGGATAGTATTCTTCGACAATCTCTTAGGAATAGATAATCCCAACAGTATATTCAACAGTGCATGTGGACACTGTCAAAGTCCCATCTATTAAAACTTAAAAGAAAGCTGAAACTCTTATAGACCTTACAGCCGAATCCATGCAGAAAACATTATGGCATAATCAGTGTCTAGCATCAGAGATACTACACCTGTCCTCCTATACCCATCCTTAAAAAGAAAAAATAATACCCCTTTCTTGTTCCCTCCACTCCTCATCTCTGTCCTAGCTAACTAAGAAATTTACATGGAATGACTACAGAAACATTCGGTAGAAAATAAGACAAATAGTTAAAGACAATACTGAATAAACCTAGAGTAGATTACTATGATAGCAGAATAGCTGATGGAAAAAAGTAGCACTTTACTACAAACAAGACATGGGATGGGAAGAGGCAGTCAAGAGAAATGTTCTTCAACAGAAAGTCCAGTGCAGAGCATTCTGTGCTAGTGTTACCATCATGGCAAGAGCTCATCAAAGGTAACTCTCCTGCATGACTTTCTCCTCCCCAAATCCCCACTCAGTGATGGTGTATTCAGTCCCTGTGGTCAGCACAGGCCACCATGGTTGCTTATGGTGGCCTGTGGCAGACATAATCCATTGTGTATAAACTAAAGAAGTATTGTTTTCTGGAAGGTACTGCAGCTGAAAAGTGAATTGTGCTGTTTAGTCAGACCCAACATTTCTGCTAAGTTTAAGGAAAATTTGTAATGTTTGAGAATATTAATTTTGGTCACATAGATATATGATTAGGTAGATATATAGATAGTATGGTAAGACGTAAACTGAGTTCTAGCTCCCAAATATTAACCTTTGCAGATGTGACTGATTGAAAAGAACATGTGAAGGAGTTGGATTGCATGTAAAAAATTCACTTTTAACAACAGAGCATTTAAAGTCTTCCAGTGATGAATTAAAGGTGCTTGTTATCAAGGTTGAAAACCTCATCCCACATCCAAAACCACAATAATTTGCAGAACATATGAAAAACATAAAAACTTGTGTTGTTAACCTTGGAAACCCAGTAACATATATAATTTAACTAGGAGTTTGAACCTGTCTTGCATAAAATAGAAACAGATAAGAAACAGTATTGAAGCCATAATTCCACTGGAAGCTGCTCAAATGAGCAGCTCTTTGAAAGGGAAATATTTGCAATATGTGACAAGTTTGCCCTCATTCATCAAGTAACAGAGACAACCAGAAGAAGAAACACCTCATATCTACTCCAAATAATGTAAACATAATCTGTGACATCACTATTTCAAATATGCTGTACTCTGATTGTAACTAAAGTGAAGGAAAAACAGGTATGGATAAAAATCTACTAGGCAAGACATATGCCAACAGGGAAGTGAATTCATCAACTTAAGTCTTAATAGTAAATGGATAAAATGAGAAGATAAAATCAATGATATATTTGTTATGCAATGGGAAACACTGCTGAATATCAAAATGCCAGAGGAGTATGTTAAATGCACAGGCAGAAAAGCACTCTAGATATGCAGCAGATATGTACCGGTGAAAAAGGTCAAGCAAAATGAGAAAGACGAGCCTCATGTAGGAAACATATTGAATTGCATATCTAAAGTAGCTCTGGTTCTCTCAGCAAAGAAGAGAAAATCTGTCATAGGGAACAGAAAGAGCCATCAGTGAAACAGGTGGAATCCTAAATATTTTTCTCATGCAAAACATAGATCAAGGACCAAAGGACCGCATATTCCATTGGCCCAACTAGAGATTAGTGAAAAGCTGAAAATGCAATATGAATCAGCGCTCAGTGAGCCAAACTCCACCTTCATGATAAACTACCCAACTGTCTTCTTCCTACACAGTAATCCCCTTGTATTGCAATTAATAGATCTTGTTGCCTCACCACAGGATTTTGAGAAAGCTCTTGAGAACATGACAGTGCACTCTGCCCAGGGACCAGACTCGTGGAACTCAGACTTTATAGATATTTGGAAAACAAATCTGGCATGAGCACTGAATATCCTATGTACTGAAAGACTGGACCGTAGATATCAACCAATAGCACTGTCACACATTATTGATATTTATGAGAGTCCTGAGATGTAGATTGACTGATTTTATGGAACTGAGCACTCTACACAACTGAGGACAACATGGTTTCACGGCATAAAAATATGACTCTCTTAGTTGCATGACCATTATGTTAGGATTATAGAAGTGTTGACAACAGACAAAATGTTGACATGATAGGCATAGACTTTGCAAAAGTATTTCAAAATTGCAACCAGGGGTGTTATGTCACATAAAATGCAAATGATAGGAATAACCAGTAAAATTTGAAGATGAATATATAACTTTTTAACAAGTAGATCTCAACACATTGCTGTTAAGCTGATTATTTTCATTGCCTCTTAAGTGAGATGCTAAATTCCTCAAGAAATCTAATTGCCCCCTTTTTGTTCCTCATTCTTATGTCTGACAGTGACACAGACACAAATCAGTTTCATATCATCCTTTGCTGATGGTAACAGAGTAAGTATGAAAATTCCATCAGCAGGAGACACTGGGAAAGTACAAACTAACTTAAAGAATGCATTCCACTGATAACCAGAAACATGGCTTTTGGTGGGGAAAAGGTCCAATTCATCTGGTATGGGGAGAATGAAGATATTAAGAGCAGTACAGACTACCAGATAGATACAGGTACTGTCATATTATGACTGAACAATGTGAAAGACCTCAGAATAATTGTCTCGCTTACCGTCAATGATCAAAACAAGGCAAAAGTTGTCTTTTCCAAAAAGATGGCAGGATGGATCTTGTGGATACTCAAGACAAGAAAGGAGAATCAAGTGATAAGACTGTTCAGTGCTCTAATTTTACTAATAGATACTGTGTACTGAGAGTACCTTGCAAGGTGGGTGAAACTGCATAGTTAGAAAGCATTAAAAAATCGTTAATGGCCCTTTGTGATGCGGTTAAGGAGCTGGAGTATTGGAAATGACTGTGATCACTGAAGCTGTACTCTGGAATGCAGACAGTAGAGTTATAACATTATCTACACTTAGAAAATCATAGAAGGCATTTTACCAAACCAACACTCAATAATAATTTCCCATTGGTACACAAAGGGAGGAATATTACCAGTACCACCCTCCTGGGTATAGGGAGGGTTATTGATGGCTGCGTAGTGAGCCAGCACTTCAGTGGGTGTCAACTTGCACTTTTTTGATCCAGGTACCTGACTTTTCTTTCTGCCTTACCCACACATGGACTACTGGCATTATGTCCACAAACATACAATCTCTCCTTATCATACATATCGCTGAACTCACACAGCTCATTCTCTGTAACTCTAGATATTCCTGCGGTGAGTACTATGCGCTTGCCCTGCCTTGTGGCAAAATGGTAGGAATATTAGGGAGAAGTAGCAGGTAGGAGCATTAGGTAGTAGTCAGCAGTGACATTAGGTATGGGCCTCTGCAAAAACTGCATTAGAGTTGCCCTCTGCCAGTGGCCTGTTAAGGGTGAGGCACTAAAAGCTAAGAAGTGGCACTGGAGTTCTCTTGTTATGGAGACTATTGTCATGGCCACCCCTTGAGGGAGTTTCAGTTGGAACAGGCATCAGAGATATAGATAGATAGGACTCTGTGAAATATACTCCAAGATTAAAAGGTGTGGCAAGCACAAAAGAAGAAAGTACCTTGAACATCCAGGCCCTAAGACTATTCAAAATACTGCCTGCAGACATTAGGAACACTCCAAAGTACGCTGAAGAAATTTAGAAGGCCCCACAAGGTGTATCAGACCAGCCAGGCTATGTGGGCCTGCAGGCCACAGCCTTCAACAGCCTAAGCAACCTCTAAGAAGTCTGGACACAGTTCCGGGTCGTGGGGGTAGCAGACCTCAAAGTCTGTGCCAGGTAAATGCCAACACATTGTCTCTCATATACCACTTAAATCCAATTCAATCTATCTCATACATGCCCCTCACCCTCATGAATGTTCATTCTCTGATACCCCAAAGCCTCCTTCCATCTTCTTGGTTTCCAATTTACCTTTGTTTTCTCCATTTCTGTGTACTTAGCCTTCTCACTATGTGCAGAGGGAAACATCCTCCTTCCCTTAGAGGTTGGAGATAAAAAGGAAAATAGATAAATATAAATTGCTTTACCTTTACTATAGCAAAGAATACAGGACTTTCAGCTAATTACAAAACTATTGATGTGAACTCATTTGAATGCAGTTACTACTTATGCCACCACTTTATGTGCCCACATCCTTGTGGTGAGGAGGGGAAAAAAAATTTTCCTCAAATTTGGTTATAACATTAATCAATCTATATTTTTCATAGTGTAATATAAACCCAGTGTTTATCCTAAATATGCAAAAGTAATGGAAAAGAAACATTACATATGGGTTTCTAAATACACTTTAAATGATATATGAGGCTCAGAAAAGGTGGCAGTAATTTTGTCCATATAATTTTCAGTAGCTCAATTAGTGTGAGCTCATTTTGTGTTCATACTGCACTGGTGTTCTTCTCCCATAATTATGTGGAGGTAGGTCTTTGCATGTACCCATAGGAGCTAAAAAAGTTGTAAAGGGGATCAGAAAAGACCACAATGTTTGTGAATGCCAAGACTGAGAAATGAATTAATGAACTGAACAAGGAGGAAATATCACAGATCGTACTTTCGAGGTAATTAACAACGTGAAGAAAACCAGAGTATGAATGTCCCTCAAGCCTCAATTACCTCCATCACAAAAGATTTGGGCATGATCAGTAATTCACTTCAGGAATTCAGGGCAGTAAGTTGGGCAAAATTGATTTGAGGATATATTTAACTGTAAATGGTTAAAAGGAAATTACTGTTTTCTTCTTTGGCCTTAATCTTTGATTACAGCTTTTCCAAATGACTATATATACCAAGATTGTGAGGGGCAGTTGTCACGCATGCCCCTTGCACTTATACTGTAAGGAATCATGGAGACAGTGACATCAGCCATTCTTTGTTATCACATTGTATGAGTATTCAATTATGTTTTTCTTGCTTGTGTTACACTAATATAATTATGTTTGTATTAGCACATAACTGTTCATATGCACATTACTTTTGTGTGAAAATGATGACATTCTAAATGAAAAATGCCTCATAAACTTTGCTGGGGTTTATTTTAGTGCTTTGTTAGTGTGACATCATATACCATCATCTGATAACTAGAAAGCAACTAAACTCTTAAGCCTTTCATTCACTGCCTCTGACCACTTTCTGTTTATGCCATTAAGATTGGTTTGTCCTTAAATACAAAATCAGGGGCCCACAGTAAAAGGTTTAAGGTTTGAGACAAATCAGAATGTAGAATTTTTTGGCAAATATTTCATCATTTCTGTTGGGTCCTTGATAGTTTCACTTCGTGAAATGGTTAGTAAATTGTCTGGAGAAGAATCTTTACCTCCCTTCCTAGAGCAAGTGAATGTTGCTGGGGTATTACATTTTCATTAAGATCTGGTCTGTTGAGTAAAAGATAGAGTTCTTAGGTGATATGGATATGTTAACATGATGGATAAAGAGATTTTGAATGAGAATGATGGAATTACACTGAAGGCTTAATTATCTAGATATCTGGATCTCTGAATGCTCCCTCCCCCCAAAAAATAAGTGCATCTAGTTGTATTTCAACATAGTTTAAGTCGTTATAATTGCATTTCATATACAGTATTAGTTATGCAGAACATAGAAATGTAATGTATACTACAGTAAGCTTGTTCTAAAAGAAATTGAACACAGTACACTACTTTAGCACCAAACCTTTGAAAGGAAAATGGATGGATGGTTGGAGAAGGTACTGGATCAACCTTATGTAGATGAATATGGACAGTTTGTGGGTACAGAGAGCATTAAGGTGAATCAAATATCAAATATAATAGATGATGAATGCTACATGCTAGTCCTGTCGTAGACAAAAATGTCACCATAGGTCTTTATAGGTATGTGTACACCCAGTTCCTTACTTTTCCATATGTCTATAAGTTATGCTCAAATTCACTTAAAAGTGTATAATACTCTGAAATAACAAATGATATTGAAAACAGTTTCGTAAAAAGACGAGAACATAAACCAGTCAGGAAACAAACATTTAATGTCAGTACATATAACTGGAATCCCAGCTTGGAATGTGATTACTATTTATTATTACTATTTGTATACTGTGGGGAGAGAGTTTTACTCTAGTGCTGCCCATCTTTATACCTTGTATATATGTACCATGTCTTTCCTCCTATAGCACACACACAAACACACACACACACACCTTATCCTGTGCCAGGTACATGTTGGGCATACAAGTACACCTTCAGGCACATGTGATAGAAGGACAATTTTCCCTTGCTTTAGTGATGTACTTATGGATTAGCTTAAATTTTTCTAAATTTGTAATAGTAGGACAAAGCGTATAAAAATAAAGTCTATGAAATAACAAGAGTAATACCAATTGAGCTTAAACCATTGTAGAAACATATAAAGAATCTTATAGATTTATATTATCAACAACCCCTGTTTGAAATTTGTGTATCACAAATGTCATATCACCATATTTGTGTAGCAGACAAATGTAAACCATGAGGATCATTTTTGTTTGGTGTAATGATGTATGAAGGCAGCTTGTATCCCTGCTAGTGTTAGCCCTAACGCTACCTTGTTAATATTTTATGTGTGGTTTAACTGGCTTAAACTCTTTATTCAGCACATTTAGACAAGCTTAAAAGAAAAGTTTACTTTTCTGATTCTTCAGTACATAGATGTTCTGTACTTATGGGGCTGCATCTCTTGAATTCTCTATATCATACAACATTTTAAACCTTTTTATACTCGCATCATTTACCCTTCATTCTTTTGTGTATGTATTTTATGTGTATCTGATTTTGTTTGTCAGTATATGTCACTGTGCCATTGTGTGTGTATCTACTGTTCATCAGTCTGTGTCTGTTTGTCTCCCTCTGGTTTTTTCTGCCTATCATGGTGTATATTTACTGAATTATAGCAATCTCCTATGCATTCCTGATATTCCATAAGTATCTCACATATCTTCAAGACATGACTTGCAACAACATTTCACTTGTCAGTAATATCCAAAGCCTTTTACTGTATATCTCCTCAGTAACATTGCTTATCATCAGGCAATAACATTTTCTTCTTCCCTTTCCATTTAAGTTTAGTTTATTACAGTGTACATTATCTCATATTTTGAGTTATATAATCACAGTATTTGGTGCAGTATTTTTTCACAATGATTTTTTTTATGTTTGTCATTTCCCACATCAGCAAGGTAGCATCAGGAGCAGACAAAGAAATTGCCTCAGTTGCTCGCATCCACTTTCTAGCTGTCATGTATAATGCACTGAAACCAGAGCACCCTGTCCACAATTAGGCCCCACAGACCCTTCTGTGATTTCCCCTGACTGCTTCA
>JAUUEG010655747.1:0-13256 GCA_032361445.1 Panulirus gracilis
ACTCACCTAATGACCATGTAGGACCTGTACTCTGGCACGCCTCAGCTACTGCCTTCCCAGGTGAAGTGACCTTTTATGGCGGAATGAAAAATAATCTCCTTGATTCTTCTCAACCAAAGGTATGTACTTTTTTATCATTATTTAAAGTGAGGAAGGTAAGTGCCTCCAAGAATATCGTGAGATTTATGTGATTTGCGTGAGAAATCGCTGTAAAACCCAGAGGAATGCATTTTGCTTTATTATTTAAGTTATACTCTTAACCGTAATACTTATAAACATAACTACAGATTACTAATTAGTGAATGCTGTTTTTACTAGATTTGTGGTACTTAATCATGGTCATGGAAAAGAGCAGGAGCTTATGCATGTATTCATAAGTCTTTATTTAGAAACTATCAAAACATAACTGGAGGTTAATGGAAGAATTTGTACTGTAACAGGTGACTGGCTTGTAAAAGGCTTTTTAAAAGCATAGTTTACAATTTTGAGGTGTTATTTTGTTAGTTTTCTGTATTGGAATACTTGAAACATTGTAATTGTACTGTCATGTTGTGTCAAGTTGCTATCCCCCAAAGAGATCAACTGTTGACTTTTAGTAGAACTGTATTCTGTGGTGGGTATTGTGAATTGGAAAACTTAGTACCTAGCGTCAGCCAAGCAAGTCCTGGGTAAAGAACTTAATCCATGTAACCTGAAAATGTTTATCTGAAAATTTCATCCAGCAGTCATGAAGCATACTAAGCTCTCATATAATTAAAGATGCACCATGATTGGTAGTGATGCCACCTCAACTATGCTTCAAATGAAAACCTCGGTTATATTATCTTGTTCATAATCAAGTTATTTATTTTGCCTTTTTGTATGATATAACCCTTTCATCTTTTGTCGAGCAGAAAAATCTATGTTTAGAAATTGCAAAGTGTAGTTAAAGAAGATTGACAATAATTATTCGTGCATAGATGTAACAAATTGAAGTTTAACACTTAAAAACCAAACTTCCTCCTTCTTCTCTATCTAAAACCCCCATATAACATTTCATTTTTGTGATGTCATTGCTGTGCCAGGATTCTACAAAATATTTTGTATCACCATAACGCCTAATCTCTCTTGGAAATCTTGGAAAACCCAAATTGCATACATAGTGAAGTCAACTAATATGAAACTGGGAGTCCTGTGACGATGCCAAAGATTTTCCTTTTCTGAACAGTTGTTCCACTTATGAAGGAAGGATTGGTCTTGGCTGAGAGTATGTCTAGTTTATCTACTGGTAGTTCTAGCTGTACAAACCTTTTAGCAGAGTCAAGTCTAAAGTGGTGCAAGTTTTCAGCCCACCAAGTCTGACCTTAAGATTTGATCCATCTGCTATACACTACAGTATCGGTTCCCTTCCCCTCTAAAGATACAGTTTTTGTTTCTGATCCCAGGAATTGTGCCACAGCCATTAGCTAGACCATATGATATTAGTAAAGCCTCTGAATCACATGATTACTGAATGAATTTTGACAGCTTAGGGATGCACCTGTGTGGTTGATTCTTTCACTGGACCTCAGAGCTTTGGAACTCTTTACCTCCCAATATTTTTCCCAAGAGCTCTGAACTACCTCTTAGATTTTTTATTTTTCCTTACTTCTTTTTCTCTTAAAACATAAAAACATTTTTTTTATATTTCATTGAAGGCCTGGTCTTGATAAGAGCTTTCATTTTTGACTGAAGCGAAGCCTTTTGATTTGAAAAAGGTATTGACACGTGAAATACCAGAATTACACTCTTGAGTCTGGGAAACAATAGGCTTTACAATATGGACTTGTGCATGGCTTGTCTGTTGGGTGTCCCGCATCCACGACATCTGTGGACTATCTTGTTCTATCTGTCAATATCTCTGATGCTTGTTCCATCCTGGAACCCCCTCAAGGGTTTGGCCACAGCAATATAATCTCCATAACTAGTGTCCTCCATTGCTGCTTCTTCACCTTTAGTACCACGCCCTTAACAGCTGTAGTGGGCAAATCTAGTGCAGTATTTGCAGAGGCTCCTACTTATTGTTTCTAGTGACTGCTTCTACCTGTGTCTACCTAATATTCCTGCTTAATGTTACAACCTACTTCTGCCTAATACTCTCACCGAATGTTTGCACTACCAAATGTTTCTGCCTAAATATTCCTATCTATTACTTCTATCTATTGCTCCTATCAGTTTGCCAAAAGTTAAGGATAGTGCAAAATGCTCACCGCAGGAAAATCTAGAGTTATGAGAAATGAGCTCTGTGAGTACAATGTTGTTAAGTGTTACGTGTGATAAGGAGAGATTGTATGTTTGTGGACAGAATGTCAGTAGTCCACAAGTGGGTATGGCAGAAAGAAAAGACAGTTACCTGGGTCAAAAGAGTGCAACTTGACAACCATACATTTTTGCTCTCTGAGATAACGTTCTCTCTCTTTACACATTCTTTATCGCTCCCAGGACCTTCTCCCCCTTCCCCACCCTGTGACTCACTTCCGCTTCTATGGTTCCATTTGCTGCCAAATACACTACCAAATATTTAAAACGCTTCACTTCCTCCAGTTTTTCTCCATTCAGACTTGCACCCCATTTAACTAGTCCCTCAACCCTTATGAATCTATTAACCTTGCATTTATTCGCATTTACTTTCAAGTTTCTCCTTTCACACACTTTTCTAAACTCAGTCACCCCCTTCTGCTGAATCTCACTCGAATCAGCCACCAGTGCTGTATCATATACATATGTATACACATAAGTAAAGAATGTGTGGATCAGGTGTTTACCTTGAAGAATGTATGCAGGAAATACTTGCAAAACAGATGGATTTGTGTGTGGCATTTATGGATCTGGAGAAGGCATGTGATAGGGTTAATAGAGATTTTGTGGAAGGTCTTAAGAGTATATGGTGTAGGAGGTAAGCTGCTAGAAGCAGAGAAGTTTTTATCAAGGATGTAAGACGTGTACGAGTAGGAAGAGAGGAGAGTAATTGGTTCCCAGTGAAGGTCAGTCTCCGGCAGGGGTGTGTGATGTCCCCCATGGTTGTTTAACTTGTTTATTTATGGGGTGGTTAGGGAAGTAAATGCAAGAGTTTTGGTGAGAGGGGTGAGTATGCAGTCTGTTGGGGATGAGAGGTCCTGGGATGAGTCAATTGTTTGTTCACCGATGATAGAGCTCTGGTGGCTGATTTGAGTGAGAAACTGCAGAAGTTGGTGAGAGACCAGGTATTAGGGACGGGTGATTAAAATACAAAGGTGAGTAATGTGACAGTTGAGGGTATAATCACGGTGACGGGGTATTCAGTATTATGAATGGAAATTGTGAACAGTTTGAAGAACTGTGGGCTGAAAAAGGACTAGTGATTGGGAATACCAGGTTTAAAAAAAGAGGGACAGACAAATATATGTATGAGTAGGAGAAATGGTCATTGGGCAATATTGGATTACATCTTAATTGGTAGGTGTGTAAAACAGACTTTTGGATGCAAATATGCTGGGAGGGGCAGATGGTGGGATGTCTGATCACTATCTAGTGGAGGCAAGGGTGAAAATTTGTAGAGGTTTTTTTGAAAAGAGGAAACAATATCGGTAAAAAGAGTGTGTTGTGAGTAAGTGAGCTTGTGTGAAGAAATACCAGGAGATTTTGAGTGTAGAATGGCAAAAGGTTAAAGTAAATGAAGTACTAAAAGTGAGAAATGGTAGGTATTTAGGGAAGCAGCGCTGGCATATGCGAGAGATGCACTTAGCATGTGAAAGGTGGGAAGTGGGCAGATTAGAAAGGGAGGGATGAAGTAAAGTTGTTAATGAAAGAGAAAAGGGAGGTATCTAGGCAGGAAAGGGGTGCAAATGCTTGAGGAAATTATTACAAAAAGCAGCAGCAGGAGATCAAGAGGAAGGTGCAGAGGTTGAAAAAGAAGGTAAATGAGAGTTGGGATGAGCACATCTCAGTACACTTTAGGGAGAATAAAATGTTCTGGAAGGAGGTATATCATGTGTGAAAAACAAGAGAACAAATAGGAATATTGGTGAAAGGGGCAAAAGGAGAAGTGGTAAGAGGAATGATGAAGTGAAGAGGAGGTAGAGTACATATTTTGAAGGACTGTTGAATGTTTGATGATAGAGTGGCAACTGTAGGTGTATTTTGGGTCAGGGTGATATGTGCACTGAGAGAGTCATGGAGAATGGTTTGGTGAAGAAAGAAGAGGTAATGAAAGCCTCACAAATGATGAAATGTGGCAAGGTGGATGGAGTGGATGTTACTGCACTTGAATATATTAAGAAATGGGCTGAATGTGTTACTGATTAGCTAATTAAGATTTTTAATGTATGTATGGATCATGGTGAGAAACCTGAGGACTGGTGGAATGCCTGTATAGTGCCACTGTGTAAAGGCAGGGGATAAAATGTGAGTGCTCAAACTACAAAGGTATAAGTTCGGTGAGTATACCTGGTAAGTTGTATGTGAGGGTATTGACTGAAAGGGTGAAGGCATGTACAGAGCATCAGTTTGGGTAGGAACAGTTTGATTTTAGAAGTGGTAGAGGATGTGTGGATCAGGTGTTTACATTGATGAATGTGTGAGAAATATTTACAGAAATAGATGGATTTGTATGTGGCATGCATGGATCTGGTGAAAGCATACAGTAGTGTTGATAGAGATGCCCTGTGGAAGGTCTTACGAATTTATGGCATGGGAGGTATGCTGCTAGAAGCAGAGAAGTTTTTATCAAGGGTGTAAGGCATCTGTATGGGTAGGAAGAGAGGAGAGTGAATGGCTCCAAATGAAGGTTGGTCTGTGGCAAGAGTAAGTGAAGTCACCATGGTTTTTAATTTGATTATGGATGGGGTGGTGAGGGAAGTAAATCCAAGAGTCTTAGAGGGATGGGCGAGTATGCAGTCTAAAAGGGATGAGAGGGCCTGAGAAGTAAGTCAGTTTTTGCATGCTTTTCATACAGCACTGGTGGCAGATTTAAGTGTGAAACTGCATAAGAAGTTAGCTGAGTCTGGTAGGTGTGTGAGAGGAGGAAGTTGAGGGTTAACGTGAATATAAGTAAGGTTATTAGGTTTAGCAGATTTCTCGGACATGTTGGTTGGGGTGTGCGTATGACTGAAGAAAAATTAGAGGAAGTGATGTGTTTTAGACAACTGAAAGTGGACACGGCAGCAAATTAAACCATGGAAGCGGAAGTGAGTTATAAGGTGGGAGAAGGGGCAAGGTCCTGGGAGTGCTGAAGAATATGTGAAAAGAGATGCTGTGATCTTGGAAGGCAAAAACTGGATTGTTTGATGGTACTGTAGTTCCAACATTATCATATGGAAGCGAAGTATGGGCTACAGATGAATCCATGAGGAGATGGGTGGGTGTGTTGGAAATGAAATGTTTGAGAACAGTGTGGTGTAAGTTGGTTTGATCGAGTAAGTAATGAAAAGGTATGAGAGGTCCAGAAATAAAAAGAGTGTGGTTTAAAACAGGTTACATAAGAAAGACAGACAACAGGAGGCCTGATTGGCCTACAACTGGGTTGTCTGGTAACGAAAAAAGTGTAAATTGACAAGAAAATGTAATTCTGCTCTTATTCTGCTCAGCAGTTTTTTAAGATAACACCAGTCTATTTCTGGTGTTTTTCTCAGGGTATACCAGAATTTATGAAATATTTGTCTAAATGACATTTGAAGGTATTCATTGTCTTAGCATTTACTAAGTCTGACAGTAACTTATTCCAGTGCTCAACACACCTGTAGGAAGAGCTTTTCCCATGTCCATACTACATCTTTTACCTTTGAGTTTTACATTTGTCCTGGTAAAATTTTCTTGTATTTCAAAAAGATTTTCGTGATTTACTTTATCAAACATGTTCAGAATTTTGAACACTTGGATTAAGTTGCCGCGAAGTCTATGTTCTTTAAGGGAGAAAAGATCGAATCGTTTTAACTTCTCTTCGTATGCCAGAGTTCCAAGGGATGGCATCAATTTTATTGCATGTCTTTGTAGTTGCTCTAATTTTGCCTTGTGTTTTTTACAGTTTAGGGACCAAAACTGGACTGTATATTCAAGGTGTGGTCATACTACATAATTATAAAGTGAGAGAATTGTTTCTAGCGTCTTGTAATCTATGTTCCTGGCTATGAAACATATCATTTGGTTGCCTTCTATACTTGCTGCATGACACTGTTTAGCATACTTCAGATTGTTGCTCATGACAACTACAAGGTCCGGTCCTTTTCTTCATTCACTTTAGATAAAGCATTTCTGAATAGTCTGTAGTCATAACATATATTCTTGTCTTCAGAGTGCATAACTTTACACTTGTCTACATTAAACTTTATTTGCCATCTGTCTGACCACTCTGCTAGTAAGTTAAGATCTTTTTGAATCATTTCGCAGTCCTGCCTGTTTACAGCTCTACCTCCTAGTTTAGTATTAGCAACTTTGAAGATCTTAGACATGAGACTGAGTTCTAGGTCATTAATGTATGTTACAAAAGGAATTGGGCCTAGGACCTGTGGTACACCACTCGTTACATCTAGCCAATCTGAGGCTTTGTCATTTAATACTACATGCTGCTTTCTTCCAGTAAGTCAGTTTCTGATCCATGTACAGAGTTCTTCACCGATTCTGTGTGCTTGAGTTCATGTAAAAGTCTCCTGTGAAGCACTTTATTGAAAGCTTTTTGGAAATCTAAATACATCAGATGGTTTGTTTGCTTTTTGTCTCAATTCTAATTTTTTTTTTTTCCTTTGTCGCTGTCTCCCGCGTTAGCGAGGAAGCTCAATTCTAATACATACCATTAAAAAAATTCAAGTAAATTTGTCAGGCAGGATCTTCTACAGCAAAAAATGTGTTGACTGTCCAATATAATTTTGTCATCTAAAAAGGTGACAATTTTATCTTGTATCATTTCTTCCTTTGTTTTACCTAACACTGATGTCTTCTTTCTTATATATAGGGGTAACATTGCTAGTTTTCAGTCAGATGGCACCTGATCATCCAATTGAGATTTCTTGAATATTCTAGTTATGGAGTATATCAGCTGTCTCCTAACCTCTTTTAAAAATCATGGAGCTAAATTATCCAGGCTGTTGGATTTGTTAGGATTTAACTGGTCCAGGTATTTAATTAAAGTACTTCAGATCTCTTTATTTCTCTAAGCTTCAACTCTTCATCTGATCCTTGAGACATTTTCACTGGATGCGGTATTCGAGATGTTTCTTCGGTTGCGAATACAGAGTTAAAGGAATGGTTTAGTATGGGAGCCATTTCCTTGTCATCAGTAGTTAGTGTGTCATGTTCATTTCATAATGGTCTAATTCCTCCTTTTACTGTCTTCCTTGTCTTATATATTTGGACAATTCCTTAGGATTATTCTTAACTTTTAAGGAAATTCTCTTTTCTTCCATGCATTTACTCTGCTTATGACCTTACACTTTCTTTGGAATTTGATTAATTCCTGGTGATTTTCATCTGTTCCCACTGATATGAATGTCTTATATGTTTTCTTCTTTTGGCAAATTAGTCCTTCTTTTCTATCATGTACTGTTATTAGGTTCAACAGTGCAGAGCGAGACAGGTTAGCTGGGGTGTGAGTATAATTTGAAAAAGCTTTAAGGAAATGGAGTGTTTTAGTTATCTGGAAGTGGACATTGAAGTGAATGGAACTATGGAAGCAAATGTGAGCCATGGGGTGGGTGAGAGGGTGAAGGTTCTAGAAGCATTGAGGAACATGTGAAAGATGACACTATAAGAGAGATCGAAAATAGGTCTGTTTGAAGGTATAATAGTCCCAACAATGTTGTACAGATATGAGGCATAGGCTATACATAAGAAAGTACTGATGAGGGTAAGCATATTGGAAATCAATTATCTGAGGATAAGATGTGGTGTGAGGAGAGGTGATTAAGTTTAAAATTAACGATAGACTGAGGGAGATATGGTAATACGGAGAGTATGGTTGAAATAGCTGAAGAGGGTGTGCTGAAATGGTTTGGATATATGCAGAGAATGAGTGAGAAGAGCTTGACAGAGAGGATGTGTCAAAAATGAAGGAAAAATGGGGAAGGGGGAGACGTAATTAGAGAAGGAAGGCTAGAGTAAAAAAATTTTGAGTACTCATGGCCAGAACATGCACGAGGGTGTAAGGTTTGCATGGGATGGAGTGAATTACAGTGATGTGGTATACAGGAGGTGACATGCTGTGAATTGAGTGAACCATGGCATATAAAGCAGCCATGGAAATCACAGACACAGAAGTGAAAGGAAAGGGAGGACTTGGCCCTCTTAATAAAAGATAGCCTAAGTTTTAAGAAACAGTGGAAGATCTCCCATTCAGACAATATATGACAGAAGTAACTGCAAGGAAGAAATGCAACAGTGGTGTTAATATCATATAATCCTCATAAAAACTGCAACAATCTAGAACAAAAATACACTGATGTCAATGAAGGAACAATCAGGATGGTAAATGAAGCTATAAAACACTCAATTCATGGAGATGGTAAAATATTGATGATGGGAGGTTTTGATTATTGTTTCCTGTGTTAGCAAGGTAGCACCAGGAACTGACGAAGAAAGGCCATATTCACTCACATCCATTCTCTAGCTGTCGTGTGTAATACAGGTTGTACCTCTCTAATCTGGAGTTCTGTGGTCCACAACATTTTGAATCTGCCACCATTAGTTATTAATTTGTGGATCTGCCACTGGGTGGTGCTGTTAGAAGCGCTGAGGTGTCAAAATCTGTTTACATGGCAGCTGAGCTAATAAACAGTTCTGTTAATTTCTTTTATTCAGCTGTATTTTAGCTTTTCAGGATGTCATCCAAGAGACCAAGAGGTGGAGAAAATGGTGCTAGTGCTAAAAAGCATAAATCATTATCTATGCTTGAAAAGGTGAAGTTACTGAAAAAATTAGATAAAAGAATTTCTGTAAAGACTCTGTGTGAGTATTATGAGATCAGATCGTCAACTGTGTATGACTTAGGGGTCAATTTCTGTTTTCCAGCATTTTCTGTGGCCCAGCAATGGCCAGGTCCTAAGGTTGCCGGATTAAAGAGATACAACCTGTACACCAAAACCACGGCTCCCAAGCCATAACCAGGTCCCACAGCCCTTTCCATGGTCTACCCTGGTAGCTTCACATGGACTAGTTCAGTCTATTGACAGCCTGTCAACCTTTGTATACCACATTGTTCCAATTCCCTGTATCCTGTGGAAGTCTTTTACTCTCCTACATGTTCATGCCCTGATCACTTGAAATCTTTTTCACTTCATCTTTCCATCTCCAATTTAGTCTTCCCCTTCTTGTTCCCTCCACTTATGACATAAATCCTCCTTGTCGACCCTTCTGCACTCATTCTCTCCGTATGGTCAAACCATTCAGCACACCCTCTTCAGCTATCTCAACTCTTTCTTTTTATTACCACCCTTCTCCCTTATCCTTCTATTACTTACTCAAATCACCTCACACCACATATTGGAACAGAACATTTCACTTCCATCATGTCCATGCTCCTCCATACATCTATAGCCCATGCCTTGCATCCATATTGTTGGGACTATACCTTCAAACATGCCCACTTCTGCCCTACCCGATAGCTATCTCTCCACACATCCTTCAGTGTTCCTAGAACCTTTGCCTGATCACTCACCCCATAACTTACTTCCTTCTTCCATGGTTCCATTCACTATCAAGTCCATTCCCAGGCATCTAAAATACTTCACTCCATCTAATTTTTTTCCATTCAAACTCACATCCTCAAACCTGCTAAACCTAACAACCTAGCCATTATTCACATTTACTATCAACTTCCTCCTTTCATACTCTCTTCCAGAGTAAATGACCAACTTCTACAGTTTCTTACTCAAATCTTCAATCAGTGCTGTATCATCAGCAAACAAAAACTAACTTGCTTTCCAGGACCTCACATCCCTAACAGACTGCATACTTGCCCCTCTCTGTAAGACATATCTACCTCCCTCACCACCCAATCAATAAACAAACTACTGAAAATATTGTAACAAATAGTGTAAATATGTAAATATATGTATATCTATTTATAAAGAATAACATGTATCATTATAGAATAAAAAATCACAACATAACTAGATACAGAAATATGTGAATAATAAGGTGTAAAGAGGGTTTACATCATATGGCTGGCAGAAGTGCAGCATATATTTTCGTTCATTTTGAAAGGTCTCCTCACATGTTGGTAGGTTTATTGTAGTATTATAACATTTGTGTTAGTCAATAGCTTTTATAAATGGCATGACAAAAACAATTACAAGAATTTCTCTTATTTTTGAAAAATGTCACACTAGGGCAAGTTTTGCTTGTGTCATTCCAGTTTAAAAAAATAAAAAGTTCGACAGGCTATTTTCCTTAAATCTAGCACTTAAATTTTCCACAATATGACTTCCAGCCGGTCATTTACTAAATATTATCTCCAGCTTAAAAAGCCATTAGAGTTGGCTAGCTCTCTTGTGCCATGCACTAAGGACACTCAAATTTGTGAAAAATTCATTGGTGTTTACTGCTGCTAGAACTCTGTTTTGTCAAAATTTATTAGTTAGGGAACAAAGTCTAACTGCTGAAGGAAGAAAGCATTAAGACTAAAAACCGATCATCAGCTGTCAACATTCATTATGTATTATATGAAAAGTAACAAGGATATAAGGACTTCAAGGTACTTAACGTACCTGCACCGTCTAGTTGGCATTTCAGCTACAGGAAACCAGCGCTCATCCTTGAAGTCATAACATTCTACACTGCGTATTGCCTTTGGGGCCTGTCCACCAACCACCAGAAGAACCTTAAACAGAAATATGACTATGATGAAAACAGATTTGTGCAGAGGGCTGAACAGTGCATTAAGATTTACTGTATAATTTCCCTTTCATTCTATCCTGAAAATTTCATGCAAGATTACTTTGCCAACAAGTGTTTTTTTTTTTCCATTCTTTTCCCCGCTGGCTATTGTTGCTGAAGGAAGTGAAGGATGAAGAGACAGCCTTCTTTCTGTTCTATCTTTACTTCATCCACTTAGTGCAGGATCTGACAGATTTATATTCAAAACAGATAAGATAGATGTAAGTCTTATAATTGTACCAGAAAGTCAAAATGGTGGTGTAGACTTAAGGTGTGGGCAGGGAAGTGTATGTATAGGTACGAAGGAAGGTGCACTGATCCACTCACCTACCTCCCTCACCTCTATGGCTTTCCATATGATATGAATTATTTTTATTACAGTAGACTTCCTGTTACCTGGAATCCTAAGGACCTTAATGGTGTTGGTAAAATTAATTTCTGAGATGTAAGACAGAATAAAAATTGACTATTGGAAAATACAGAAAACTAATAAATGTATTGTCTTCAAAACAGAATGTAAAAATTATTCATTGCCTTATACTAGAGTGTACTGGAGCTCCTCATTTGTTGTATTTGAAGCAATTTTGAAAAGTCTTACTCTACATGAAACTGAATTAAGCCTATTTTACCCCAGACTTATGGTTATATAATGGGAATGCATTCCTGGGGAATATTTCTGGACACAATTTTCCACACATTATTCTGTGTGCTGCTCAAGTACATTAAAGATTATCATCATATAGCAACAGTAGTGTTCTAAGTACAGTCAAACACTTGAGGTATGCTGGAGTTTTAATTTTTTGGACACTTTGGCAGCCATGCTACCTCTGAGAAACACTCAACTGGAGTTGCACTCTGCTAGTGGCCCGTGAAGGGTGAGGCACAAAAGGCAAAGTGGCACTGTAAGTCTATCAATTATGCTTGGGAGTAAAAAGGACAAGCAAATAAGGGTGATGACTCTAAATGTAAATGATGAGAGTAAAAGGACAGAGCCTGAGGAGAAATACATGTTATAGTTTAGATGTGCTGGGGATTGGGGAAACCCATATCACTGGGATGGGTATATGGAGTGAAAATGGAAATGCTGAATGCAAGTTATGCTAGGGCATGGAAAGAGTAGTGGTATGGAAGGAAATGAATGAAAATTTTCAGGGATGAGGGAAAGAAGGATGTACAATTGTGCTATCACTGAAAGTATTGGAGGGTGTTACAAAGCATGGAGAGAATGGATCAAAAATAGTGTGGATGAAAGGAAAGACTGGAAATGTTTAGTATGCACAGGTATTTGTATATGTGCCTCTGAATATGAAAACTATGTGAGGTAACAAAGCATGGAGAGAATGGATCAAAAATAGTGTGGATGAAAGGAAAGACTGGAAATGTTTAGCATGCATAGGTATTTGTATATGTGCCTGCAAATATGAAAGCTATGTGAGGTAAGGATGAAATGATACATTTCTGGAGAAATTTGAATGAGTGTATAAATGGTTTTGAGAATGAGGGAAAGGTGTTTGTACTAGGTGATATAAACACGAAGTGGGATTTGATGAAATTGGCAAGATAGTTGGTAAATGGGGAGTGCCTGGAGTAAATAAGAATGGATGTTATCTTGTGGATGTCTGTACTGAGAAGGGTATATTCCTTACAAACATCTTTTTTCAGCACAAGATGATCCACAGGTATGTAAGGATGAGAAAGGAAGGAAGAGAAGGACAAAAGAGTTTGATTGACTAAGTGACAGTGAACGAAAACTTGAAAAAAAGCTGTTCCGGATGGTTAAGTTGTGAAGATCAGGGAGGAGCGGAATTATGGTGTACGGAAGAATAGAGAGATAAGTGTTGGCAAGTGAGAGGATGAATCAGAAAGAATGCAAGGAATAAGAAATGAGGGTAACCAAAAGTTTAGATGAAGTGCAACATATGTAGGAATGCCGTCATGTGTGAATGAAGAGTTTAAAAATGTTTGGAGAAAGACAGTTAAACGTTTCAGAATTAGTAGTTGGACAAAAGGTCGTGAGACATAAGAATAATAAGGATATGCATGATGAAATCAGAAATGCTGTGGAAGGGAAGAAAAAGATATATAATAGATTGCTTGAAAGGTATGTATCAGTGGGAGTCAAGCAAAGGAGGGGTGAAAAATACAAAATGTGTAAACAAATATCTAGAAGCTGTTAAAGGAAAGCAAAGAAAGAATAGCTGAAGATTTTGATAGACAGTTCATTGAAAAGTTTTAGGAAAATAAAAATTGTGGTGGGATGAAGAAGTAAGATTATTAGTGAAAGAGAAGAGAGAGGCATTTGGACGATTTTTGCAGGGAAAAAAATGCAAATGAGTGGGAGATGTATAAAAGAAAGAGGCAGGAGGTCAAGAGAAAGGTGCAAGAGGTGAAAAAGA
>JAUUEG010655966.1:0-13253 GCA_032361445.1 Panulirus gracilis
GTTGCAAAGCAGCTAGTGAGTGTTCTGAGTGTATATTGTGTGGTTTCTAACTTTTGAATTTGCTTTCTAAGAGGTTGGAAGGCCAGGAAGGTGAGGCACAATTTAGAGCAGTGTGATTCAGTTTTTTGTTGAGAATATCAGGGGAATCTATTTCTTCTCCAAATTTGGTGCCAGTTAGTATTCTCAAGTAAGTTAGTGTGTGTGTTGCTTTTGTAACAAATGATATTATTGTGGAGAGTGAATGTCTTTTGTGTCTTATGTGATGCCTTTAAAGATTGGTGTTATGTTCAGTGAGAGTGACTGTTCAAAGGGACTAGAGGATGTGCACTTGATTTGTGTGTGTCTGGGGTTAGAGTGATCAAAGGCTACTATGGAGATGTTTGTAGCAATTATTGAAGAATAGATCTTTAAGATATACCAGGAAAAGTGTATGCAAGAGCATTGATTGATAGAATGATGGAAGTAACAGAATGCAGAAAAAATTGAAGAGCGAGGGGGCTTTAAAATGTGTGGATCAGATTTTTTTTGTAAATATGTCTGGAAAAGTACATAGTGAAAGGTAAGAAGATGTATTCAGCTTTTATGGATCTGGAGAAGGCATATGATAGTTGAACAGTATACTTTATGGGATTCATGAAGGATATAAGGAGTAGAGGAAGAACTTGTTGGATGGTATGAATGCATTCTATAGAGAAGCAAATGCATGCATTAGAGTGAATGAAGAGTTAGTGAAAATTTTGATATACATGTGGATGTGAGGCAGGGCTGTGTGATGTCACCATGGCTTTTAAAGATATATATAGATGGAATGATAAGGTAGATGAAAACAAAACTAGGGAAGATGGGTGTAGAGATGGGTTTTTGTGGTGAGATATGATGGCCAGTGATGAGCCTGTTTGTGGATGATACTGTGTTGTTTGCTGAGAGTGAAGAGTTGTAATTGTTTAGATGACGTATGTAAGCATAGACAGGTGAAGGTAATTGCAATAGAAACACACTGATGGTGTTTGAAAGGAAACAAAGTGAAAGTATAGATTTTGCAAAGCCCCATAAAGTGAGAGAAAAAAAGTGCACTAAACTCTGTTTCAAATATTGGGGAGAAAGACTCAAAGAGGCAATAGAATGTAAGTATTTGGGAGCTATCTTGGGTAAGTTTGGTGATATGAAAAGAGAGATAAGGGAGAGAGCAGTACAGTGTAGAAGAGTTATTGGGTCCCTCAATAGAATAATGAGGGTAGAGGTGCAAGTTTGGAAGTGAAAAAATTATTAAGGTACAGCATAGTCCTCTTGACCCTTACCCATGCAGCCAAGACATGGACACAGGATGAGTCACAGAGATCAAGAATCCAGGCTGTGGAGATGAGTCATTTGAGAGGAGCATGTGATATGACTGGGTGGATTGGAGAAAGTATTGAGGGGATGTATGAGAGATATGGTATTGCAGGGAATGCATATTGTAGGGTGGATGAAGCGGATTACTTTGAGGTGGTTTAGGCATGTGGAAAAAATACAATACGGATTTTAGAAGGAGAACTGTACAATTGCATGATTGAAGGGGTTAGTATGAGAGGAAGACCTATTGTGATAAGAGGAAATAGAGTGGAAGAGTACTGGAGGGAGAGAAATATGTGTTGAATGGAGAGAGAGAGAGAGAGAGAGATGTAAGTTCCCAGAGGGAATGTGTGTTCATGTATAAAGATAGGTAGCAGACATTCTGTTTTGAATGAATCATTGTTCCAGCTGTGTGAAGTTGTGTTGCATGTATGTTGTTGAATCGGTGTCAAGGTTTTGTGACATAATAGTGATTTTGTCTTCATGTGAAAGGACCTTCATTTTGTAGTGGTCTAGAGGTGATGACAGGAAGACATTGAAGAGGATTGGAGAAAGAGCTGGTCCTTGGGGAACTCCATTCTATAATTTAAGGGTTTTGGTGATGAAGCCTTTGTAAGTGACCCTGCCATGGCAGCCAGCTATGAAATTGGTCAACTACTCTATGCCCGTGTTATTTAGGATGATGACAAGTATTTTTGTGTGAGAATGTGTTGGGGGACAGAATTGAATGCTTGTTGCTGTCGGTTGCCACTACTACTGTGCATGGTGGGAGTATTTGGTTGGTTGCAGCCATATAGGATGTGTTTTGTGAGATCATTGTATATGGCAGTGGTGATGATGGAATGTTTTGGTTCAAAGTATTGTGTTGGTGAGAGTAGTTTGATTCTGTTTTAGAACAGTTTTCACAATTTGGATACTGAGAATAGAAATGATATAAGGTAGTAGGAGGAGGGGAGTTGGGTGCTTTGGAGGGTTTGAGATTTGTTGTTGACAAGTTTCTAGATGTTAGGGATGTTGTGTAGCAAGGAGTGGTTGTAAATATCTGTAATTGCTTAGATTGCTAATGTTCCAGAGTTTTATGTGAAAGTTTTGAGATGTTGCCAGGGCCTGTAGCAGGAGAGTTCTGTTATGTTTTACCTGCCTTGCTTGTATCAGTAGGAGAGGTGTGGAGGGCAGTTGTTTCTGGTTGGATTTTGTGTAGGGTTTTCATGGTGTTATTGTTTGGGTGAGGTTAGTTTGTGGCTGATTTTTGAGGAGTGTCATGAGAATGTTTGGATGTTCACTGGGAGAGGGGTTTCACTGGAATGCTCCAGGAATGTGGACATAGGATTAAGCTGAATCACCTGGCAGGAATAAGAGGAGATTTCTTGATTGGATAGATTATTTTTCTATTAGTGGAAGGTAGCAAGAATGCATGTCAAAGAAGCTTCAAAGTTATGTAGAGGTCCATTCTGGGACCATTGATACTCCTTATATGCGAGAATGACTTGCGTGAAGGTACGGACTCCTATCTGAATAAGTTTCTTGGTGATGCAAAGGTCATGAGGGAAGTGAATTGCATGGAGCATTGCATCACCTCACAAGGAGACATTGTCAGACTCCAAAGTTGATTTATTTCATGGTTGATGAAATTCAACCTAAGCAAACATTGAATAATGAGAATATGTCTCATTGAAAGAAAGCTTCAGTGTGATTATCATATAGCTGGCAATAAGTTGCTGGAATGTGTGTGTGAGGACCCAAGAATCGATCGACTTTGCCCCTAACCTGTTGCCAGCATCCCACTTTAGGAGAATACTTTATGTCCATTTGCAGATATTAGATTGCATTCATGTTCGTGGATAAGGAATGATATAGAAAGCTAAGCAAATACAAAAGGCCTTGATTTGAATATTCTTTTCAAGTTTGGTCTCTGTAACTGAAGAAACACAAGAGCTAATGAAGGTTAAGAGATGAGTAACTAAAGATGGTACCAGAATTAAGGGAGCTGAGTGACAGGGAAAGGTCAGAAGCCTTATATTTTCCTACCTTTGAAGAGAGAAGAGTTATATGTGGCCTATCACAGCCTGTAACGTTGAAACAGACTGATGATGTAGACAGTGAACAGCTCATTGAGAGATGTAAATTTAAAGCAACCAAAGGATGAGATGTGAAATTAAGCCAGAAACTTGAGAGATATGTGAAAAAGTACTCTTGCAGTATAAGGGTAGTGGATGAATGGAATGAAATTGCTGAACACACATTTCATGCAGACAACATACATATATGTAAGAAGTTGTATGGTAGTAGAAAACATTTAAGAAACATGGGCCTCTTGAATTTAAAACTCTCTTATCGTACAGTACAAATATGCTTAGTAAATACACACAGACAAGACACCAAGGGGATGGCCATTGGGTTACATTTGATTCGGACATGTCTAGCCAAGAGTTACTTTAATAAGAAAAAAGAAACTGCCAAAAATCGGGTTCAAAGGAATGTTTATCAAGAGTAACAGACTGAGGAAAGAGACAGAGAGAACCATAAGGAACTGGCAAAAGGAAAAATGTGAGAGGTGTCAAATCAGGTTAGAGGGAGGCACAACATCCCCACTTCTAGCCCAAGGGGGCTAGAACTTACTAGTAGCAAGTGCCTTCAATTGTATGTTCAGTATACAAATGTAGACAGCCAGATGGCATATGGAAAGGAACTGGATTTCAAGGGCCACATACAAGATTGCAACCCTAACATCGTGGGCCCACAGTGGTGGAGACAAAACTCATAAATGATCTTGAATCTAAGTTAATCTGACTAGATGGATGTACATTAGCAAGTATGGACAGAGAAAACAAAGGAGGGGGTATTAACCCTCTTGATAAGAGATTCTATGAAATTCCAGGAAATATCAGTAAATGGTGTCTCTCATTGTAACCTCATCCTATTTTGAGAAGACTTCTTTGACATGCTTTTCATTAATATAATCATTTATCTGTTGAAGGAATCTCCCCTTTATTCCTGTCTTGTGATCCAGCTTCTTAATCAGCCTTCCATGCAGCACAGTGTCAGATGCTCTCTGGCAGCCCAGTCCACTTAGTCTTTTTTTTTTTTTAAGACAGAGCTCACTCTTTTGTAGAAATCTGAGGTTTTCTTTTTTTCTTTTTTACTAGACCTGCTTTCCCTTAAACTTTGCTGTCTCTCATTTAGGTAATTTCTCCTCTGTTGAAAGTTATCTATTTGCTTTCTGATTTTCTTTTCCAGAACCTTACAGACCACACTCGTAAGGGAGACTGGTCTGTAATTCAGTGCCTCTTCCCAGTCTCCTAGACAGGTATGACATTTGCCCATTTCCACTCCCTTGGCACTTTGTTTTTCTCCAGTGACATCTTGAACAATATTTCAAGTGGTTAATCCAATAGTCCCTTGCATATCACAGTTTTGAGTATACATGCTTAGAATTATTTATACCATTACTAACCACAATATTAAATTTTGAATGTCCACAATTTCCACAGCACCACCAAAATTTCATCCATGCACTGGCTGATTGTCAATTGAATGAGTCCTGCTTGTTGCAGACCATTTCCAGGGAGAGGCAAGAAGAGTGTCATAACCAGATGGTGTTGCTAGGGTAAGCTTCAAGGTAGCCTTTTGCATGGCATAGCTGGCTTCCAGCTTTGCATGAGGACAGAGGTGTAACATTACTAACAATAAATTGCCATCACAGAGTTACCTTCCAGGAATGTAACTCCAGTGGTTGGCATGGGTTTTTTTGTGGGTGTATCCTCCCACATATTCAACACATACAATGAAATTTCATCAAGCCATGTATGGGTTAGACCCTTCTGTATTCTGGTAATACTTTTTTCTTGATATCTTAATGCTTTTGAAGACCCCCTTCAAATTTCATCTCATTGGTGTTGGGGTTACAGTGTCTTCCCCTGTCAAAACACTTTTGAACTTGTCATTCATTCCCTCACATATCCTTACATTATCATTTACAATTCTTCCCTCCAAAAACTTTATCCTGATTGACTGCTTGTAAACTAACAATTTACTCATGACGATTTTTGGAAAAGTTTTGAATCTTTTACTGACACATCCACAATATTCTTACTGAAATTTCTATGTTCCTCCTTTGTTATACCTTACAAATCCAGGCTGGCTGCAGTTCTGCCTATATCTTCATCACAGCACATTTTGAAGCTTATATCTTCATCACAGCACATTTTGAAGCCCCTTTGGCTTTTGGCATTTTTCATAGAACCATTCCTCCCACTTTCCCAGTTTCTCTTCTGTATTGGAGGTTAGAGGTATCTTTGTTCCTATTCCTGCACTGTATATTTCACATAATCATTTGCCAAAATTCTTTGGTGTTTGATTACTGAATTCATTTCCTAATTTATGTTGCCAAAGAACTGGTTATGTTCTGTGTAATTTCTGTGATTATATCTTTATAAACCTTGTCTATCTCTGCTCTTTCTTTTACAGTCATGAATTTCATAACCAAGCTAAAGCACTACATGATCACTTTCTATCTGGTATATCCTATACAATACTTTCAGCATTCTTGGTATTATTGTATGCATGAAGATCTAGTAATGATGATGTATCAGTCCCTCTCATCCTAGTATTCAATGACATGCTGGTACACGACATTTTCCTCACACTGAAAACTCAGGTCTCCATGACTCCCATTTGCTATGAGAATCCAAATTCCCCAAATCTATCTCTCTATAACTGATATCTCGTGTCTATGAGAAATGCATGCTTTACCGTTTCAAGTACCATCATGTCTGCATTTATTGTAAAATATGGGTAGACAGGAGCAGAGCAGTGACAATATTGTGTCATAACACACATCTGGCTAAAGCTTTCTGACATCGCCCTGACATGGTTTTGAAATCAATTACAGCTCACCACATCTGGATGCTGCAACTGCTCCTTCATAATCTCCTCATCAAGCATCTATCAGTAATGATATGTGATCCCTCCCTGTCTTCACAGTTACAAAAGCATTAGACAAACAAGGATGCCCAATAAATCTATATAACTTACTGACCTGAAGATAAAACTGGACGTTGACAGCAAAGCCAGCCATATCAACAGGGAATTTTCTGCCAGCGATCCAACCATCATAGAAGCCAATGAGCTTCCCATCAGACACCACAGGTGAAGACACCCCTAGCTGAGTCACTAGACCCACAGGAAACATGGACACTTGCTTTGTAGTACGGATCTGAAGGAACAGAGGGCATTACTACTCATAGGTTCAGCCAAGAAGTAATGTATAGACAACATATTAGTATTACATGAGCAATAATAGGCTTTAACGATGTACCATAAACAGTAATTGTCCTCCTAGTTATGTAGTGTGGATGGTAAAGAAAAGACTGGTGTCTTGTAAAAGGTGAAAATGTATTACATACTTTAGAAAATGGGGACAAATTTGCAGTAGAAACAAAGGATAAAAAAGTTTACTGTGTAACCAGTAGGGATAAGAGCAATGGAGACACATGGGATACTTCAAGGAAAGAGGAGGAAAAGTGATGCATTCTCCACAAAGAAATAGCTAATATGAGGTACACATAAGGAACATATACAATGCAGATAGTGTAGATACAAATGATGCTTTATGTAGACAGTTGGGGTACATGGGTTAATATGGAGACAGGGGAAAGTGATGCCATGTAGACAGTGAAGACATATAGGTTACTGTTTAGACAGTGGAAACAAAAGAGGTAAACAGAGATGAGTGTGATGGTTATGCATACATGGCTACCTTTGTAACTATGAGGAAGAGAAAAAGAGATGGCTTAATTGAAGACATCAAAATGAAAAGGAACTTGGGGTTGTACTGCGGAAGAGATATAGGTAGGATCACAGGCAGCCAGCATTTGAAATGAAAGCCAAAAATAAATACAACAAGAAAAGGATGGGGAAGTGGAGAAGCTAATACCCTAAGAAAAGGAGAAAGGAGCAGAGAAACTAATATCCCTAGAAAAGGAAGGGGTAGCAGAGAAACTTTGAAAAGAATATTGTCAATAGTGCAGGAGTAAATTCAAAACTTTTTCTTACAACAGAATTATATTGATAGCTTATGAGCAGCATAATCAGGTTATGGAATTCAGAAGATAAAGTCCTACAGGTTGATGTAAAGCTATGCAAAAAGGAGAATGACAGTTTCAATTACATTTTCACAGCAGAATACACTATTTCCCCAATATCAGAAGGTTCGAATGGGAGGACTCGAAAAACTTTCATATTTCTCAAAAAGACATAAGCAAACTACTAAAAGGGCCTTTACTAATAGTACAACTTCTCCCCTTAACCAGTACTGAACAAAAATGTATTCTTAGTGTGATCACATATGATTCCATTAAAACAAATAGGTACACATGATATTATGAAAGCAGTACTGACAAGTGGTGCTACGTGGATAGTTGGGACATGATGATATGTAGAGTAACACAAGTTATACTTTGTAGATAATAAGGAAGAACAATGGAATCATGTAGACATTAGAAACAACAGAAGTAATGCAAACCAAGGTGATCCATGGTATCACAAGAAGTGTGGAGATACAACTGGCAGCATGTAGACAATGGAGACCCATGTATCATTATGCAGTCAGTGATAATACAAGTGGGGCAACAAAGAATGATGACATGAGTTACTCTGTAGACCAATGAGACACAGGTCATACCATGCAGATATTAGGGGTCCAAGAAGTGTTATGCAGGTAATTAAGACACAATGCACTGTATATAATGGGGACAAGTTGCACCATGAAAATAAATGGTGGGGGGCTGAGGGGTGCTTTGAATGACATAATGTAAACAAGACAAGTGCTCAGACAGCTGGGAACATATATAAGAGCATGAAGTATAACATCTTTTGAAAACCAGTCACTGGTTTCAAATGCACTTTCTATTGTCAACAGCATTTGTCTCAGCTCTTTAAGGGGTAGAACTCGAGGTAGGGAAGGAGGGTTGTAGTAATTCCACTATCAAAAATAGCCTCAAAGGGACCAAATGATCTGTTGCTGTTTGAATTTCTTTGTAAATCAGCTCACCTTTAACATGTCATGACTGAAGGCTGGAGCTCACCTCTTGGAAGATGCGATAATCATAGGTGTTGTCGTCATCAGCAAAGTAAATGACACCTTCTTTGGCGTGAACCTTGAGCCACTTCAGGCCAGCGTTTCGATTACTGACTCCACGGGGCTTGTTGGCACCCTTGTAGCGCCGTGATGCTGTGCCTACCACCCGAGGAGTCGAGATGCCAGTCGAACACAGAGCGAGTATGATTCACCACCAGTTGAGGTACAGCAGCAGCAGCAACAGAAGTCCATACAAATATATCCCAGTTTAGTCACTACTGTTATCTTTTTATTGATTCTCATCTAAGATCTCATGCAATTACACATCTATTACGATTCTTGAATTACAAGTGAAAAAAGAAGCAAGCAAAAGAATGCAGCTGAAAAAGACTTCTGTACATGGACTTGCATGTTAGGTGAGTTGAAAATGATGCCCTACTCAGTGAGCAGGACCTATCAAAATGAAAGGTCAAAGGAAATACAAGAGTAGAGACAACCACCTAAAAAGGGAAGATATATGAACTTTCTAGTTCATTAGCAAGTGGGTAACAATTAAGGTTTCCTCCAAATATCATACACAAAGATCAAAATGCATCAGGATCATTTATTTGATGCAGCAGTTACCAAGTGAGTTTCATCCATATTTTTGTGTTTTAGTAAGCCTTGACCTTTAAAGGCTAACGATGCTTGTCACAAATTTGTCTTTGGTGAAGTGTTTGGGATGTGAAAAGACATTATTGACAAATTATAAGAACAGTTCCTGAAATATTGCCGATACAAAAAAAAGTTTTAGGGAAGTCTTTGACTACTAAAGAATAGGAAATGATCAAATAACAAATTTGATAATGGCATAGTGTGGGGGTATGTAAAAAAGAAAAAAAAAATTGTGCTCTTTTTTATGAATAGAAACATGGCAAAGTTATGATCTTTTTCCTTCCAAAAAAGGATACTGATACTGACTCTTAAAGAAAGCAAGAAATGGTTCAGATCTTAAATATACTCGAGATATTGTGTAGGACTGGTGGACAGGTATATGTATACAGTGTTTCATCTGAACTAATTGATATTGTAAGGAAAAGCAGCCTAAATATAATTCTTTGGGGTGTTTGATCTGTGACTCCATAAAATCTTCAAAAATAGAAATTCAAATTCATACCTGGGCATACTAATCCAAGGTATGTACACTCCTACCAAGTTTCAAGTCAATCAACTCCAATATGCTAAAATGGTGTAAAACCTTGATTGTTGGGAAGAAGAAATATATCAAAAACAGTGTTTCCCACAACAGTGAGAGGGACATAACTGCAAGAACATGCCATGAACTAAATGAAGTTTTTGAATCGTGAGTCTTAGAAAAACCCTTTTAGAACCCTTATTAAAGCATAACTTCCTTATCAACCTTGAATATTAAAAATCAAATGCTGCCAAAGGTTATTAGATTTTTGTATCATATCTATGAAATCTAACGACTAGCCCTAACATCATCGTCTCCTAAAATGAGATTAATCTAATGTCCGCTGTAGCTAGTTGCGGAAAATATTTCTGCTCTCTCTGTCTTAAGAGCAATGTATATTTTAAGAAAGTAGGTAGTGTCCAAGCCTGGTCTTAATTAGCGGGGGGGATCCAAAGATGTAGAGAAATTAAAAAGATTGCATCTCATTCATGAATGATGTAAATGAGGATGGTTTACTGAACAATGATATTGATAGATGAATGAATGAATTCTAAGTTATCAATACTGCTAGGATGCGAAATGACTTCATTTCTGAGGAAACACAGTAAAAAGATATAATCTTTTCATCTGTCGTTCAGTCCCACTCAGATTTTGAAAGAAATACTTCCAAAACAGTATGTAATACTAATTAAGACAAATGATAGCTTAAGCACAGAATACCACTAATTTTGCATTATACTGATAATGATCAAATTGCGTGCCAAGTTATTAGGTGAAAAATAAAGACTCTGTGTATGACTTTGTTTACCAATGTGTGTGTGTGTGTGTGCGTGTGTGTGTATGTGAGAGAGAGAGAAGGCAGAATACATAAAAATACACTGTTCCTTTCCTGGGTTATATAACAGTTTTATGAAATCAACCTCCTAAGACCACCATACGTAAGGTTTGCAGCATCATATTCAGAGGTCATACCCCCAAGGAATCAATCAAGTCTAGTCATTTTCTCTCTCTGGATTCCAAGGAAGATCTGAGAGTAGCTTCCACACTCAAAACCACTCAATAGTTAGCAAATTCGATTAGCTTTCTTCTGACTCTCCTTAAATGCTGTATGGCCAAACACATTTTCAATCGTTCTTCACTTGGTTAGCTCCTTTACTCCCTCCTTTAATCCATTTGCTGTAGGAAGACCAAGCTTACAAAGCATGTTCCATTAGGAGACAAGCTACTCTTGGTAAAGCATAAGAGAACTTCCTTCTTCATATATGAAAAAGCTTTTTTTTATCTTCTCAAACATGACATTCACCTTTGCTTGAACCTATGCAGTATGAACTTATGTTCTCAGGTAAGGAAAAACATACATTCTTCGAACTTTATCTTCCTGGCTTTTCTCCAATACTCTTGGTATCTTAGATAACAAAGAATGGTGTGTACAATTAGAAAATGAAAGCTTTGTTTACATAAGAAGAGAAAAATGGACTGCCTCTCACAAACACGACTTTTATATCTATACTTTGATCAAGTATAGCATGCTTTTGTGATATAATTTTCTTTGTTCCTCCTGAAAGGGGAAAGGCACAAGGTATGACAGGTAAATTCTATAAAATCTTATGAAATATGAAATTTTATGTACAATGTTGGAGGCAGAAAGAAAGGGAGACAGCAGATAATAATTTTACACTTTTCAACCAACGTAGATATATAAAAAGGAACACAGTGCACACAAGTGATGTTATGCCACGCACACCGGGAACACAAGTCTTTCAAATCGTAATAAACTTGGTAGTGTACATATCCTCTTGAAGCCTCAACAAACGTGCTCACTTGTATTAAAGACAAACACACCTGTGCATATTGCTTGAATACAAAGACATGCTTCTCCATGCTCTATGCTAAAGGCCTGTACAAGTATGCATTACCATACTGTACTGTACTGTAAAACAACACAGAAATACTTCTCTGTAGTAATATCATACTCCCTAATGCCAACATACACTCAGATATACATAATAATATGCACATATTAATGGAGCTATGACGTACAGAAACACTGACATAATTCCATAAAGACACAGGTAAGGAGAAGCGAAGTGGGGTCCGGGCTCACCAAGGAGGTACGTGTGGGGGACGCTGCAGGAGTCGAGGAAGGCTAGCACCCTCCTAGTAGGGGCGACCGCGTCCTCTACCACCAGCCAGTGCAAGTTGGGCACCAACATCAACGTCTGGGAGAGCCGTGTCAACTCAGCCACCTGCGTATAGTATGGTGCCTAGAGCAACAGCCCACCATCACTCAAATGGATGCTTAAGAAGATCAGACCTTGGATAATACCGAGAAAGGGATAGGGTTCCAAAGGTTGTTATAAAGTGAAAAAAGATATACTATTTTAGCTCACCTGATAACGAGGCCTCCTGGAGGTACAGTGAACGTTAAATGAGTGACTTACAGCATCCATTCCAAAACTGGCACCAGACAATTGCATTTATGGTTTCATATAATCAGAAAATAAAGGAAAAAAATCCAACAGACATATGGTATATATTATAAAGTTGTCTTAATCTTTCCTTGACATGAGATGCTTGGCCTTATACTGCCTTTCATTCACTCCTTGACATGAGATGTTTGGTCTTATACTGCCTTTCATTCACCAGGCCAAGAGTCCATTCTTCAACTTAAGGTTTGCGAGAACTGTGATTAGCAGTTTAATGTCACTTATTGTGCAACAAAGCTAGAATGAAATTACATCGATATTCAACGCTAATAGCCATTTAACATCTCTTCACCAGGAAGGTAAGTCACTTCAGGTACTTCAGCTGAGTGGTGATGGATTCATCCAATCTTGTTTCAGAAGGCATTTATGTGGCGTGAATGTGTGTTGGGGCGAAAATGTGTTCGTAATTGTGTGTTTTCATGTTCATATGTCCATATCTACGGATGAATGTGTATTGTGTGCTTTCATGTTCATATGTCAATATGCATGGGTGAATGTGTTTTTGATATGCATGGGTGAATGTGTTTTTGCATATTGATGTAATAACCTATCTGTACTGTAAGAATAAAGGAATTTACTCTCATGGGCCCTATCTCTTGAAATTTCTCTCCTGTCATACAGCCTTTTAGAGTTGTATATACTGTCAACATTTACCATTTTACTGCTTAGCTTACTCCATTCATCCACTGTATTTTTGCATTTTCGATGAACTCTTTGCCTTCACATGGTTAAATGGGTTAAAAAACTTGAAGGCTTTTCAATCACCCCTTACTCTCCTCTTCCTTGACTGGCAAATTTTAGGCCTCTAACCTCCTCTCACTGTAACCCGTCCCTCTTAAGTCTGGTACCATCATTGTTACCCTCCTCTGGACCTTCTGCTAATTTCCTTGTGACTCTTTTAAGTGTGGTGAGTAAACATGAGAAGCATGCTCTAGTTCTGGCTACAATACGCCATGAATAATTCACTGAATATTTCATTATCAATATATGGAACAGCAATTCTAATACTTGCCAGTAGAGTTCATCTCTTTTACACAGCTGCAATGGAAGGCTAAGTGCAACAATTCTGTCCACCTTAGAGGCGAGAAGAGAGAAAGGTGACCTGAGTGCAACGTTCGAGTTTCTAAATCAAAGGAAGGACCTAGACAGTGAATATAGTTCTTTACGAGAAGGAATACCAAAG
>JAUUEG010656400.1:0-13235 GCA_032361445.1 Panulirus gracilis
ATGTCGTCCTGCTTACGTACATCATGTCGTCCTGCTTACGTACATCATGTCGTCCTGCTTACGTACATCATCTCGTCCTGCTTACGTACATAATGTCGTCCTGCTAACGTACATCATGTCGTCCTGCTTACGTACATTTCGTAGCATTATGGCATCATTGTCTGGCGATGAAGCTTCGTACATTACCTTCTGGTCTTGTGGACTTGAAAACATTATATAATTATACTCTGGAATTAATCGTTTCCAGAGTGGTACTTGGTTTCGTGTGTGGGAATGTCACAAATGAGATGATGCGCAGGTGTTTACTGAAGGTGGGTGGGCGGGTGGGTTGTTAAGGTGGGTGGCTGAGGGTGGGTGGGTGGCCCCGTACCCACCCACGACCAGTGAATCTCCTCACCCATACTTGTGTCATCACAACACGTGATTGTGTCACAGGTTATGATGTGTGTGTGTGTGTGTGTGTGTGTGTGTGTGTGTGTGTGTGTGTGCGTACGTCGGTCTGTGTAACGAGGGAATGTGTACAAGATGATGGCTGTGACGTCAGCTGAGGATCATCATGACATCTCAGAACTGGTCACCAACAACCCACATGACGTATATCTGACGTCATGTGGGTTATTTGGTCTGTTTCTTTCCTTACACCACCCAGCTCTAGCACTCCCTCTTACCCGTCTTGTGTCTTTCCAAACAAAGACGTATTACACCGGATCTCATAGATTATTGTCCTCTCCTCTCCCTTATCTCTTTATCTCTTGAACACGGTCCTTATCTCTCTCATTTACGGCCTGGCCACGATGAGGGCTGCTGACCTTGATTGGAACCTTGCACATAAATCAGAATATATGACCGTGGTAGAATCTGGAACATGGACACTTGAAACACTTAGGAACACAAGGAACGAACCAACGTCATCCCGGTGAGGGACGGCAATACATGACCAGTGAACCAGTGAACACACTTGACCAGTGAACCAGTGAACACATTAGACCAGTAAACCAGTGAACAAGCTTCAGTATAACACCTTTAAGACTAGCTGGAGCATTATGATGAGGCGACCTTTACCCTGGGGGAGATGTGAGGGACTGAAGGTGACTGCAGAAACCACAGTGGATCCTGCAGTGGCCCTAGACGAATATGTCAGCAGTGGAGGTCGTGTGGTGGATGTTCTTGTGCTCCGTCCGTGATGGAGCCTCCACCTGCCACTGTGGGAACTGTGTGGATGAACGACCATTGTTGGTAGTGGAGGCTCCACCTGCCACTATGTGGACGAACGACCAGTGTGTGTGGCTGGATGACGTGTTAACATGGTAGACTGTGTTATGATAATGACTGATTAATTCCCAGAAGTAGATCTGCTGGTATTTACAAATTGTATATAGAATTATTACCATTTTGAAAACAACAACAAGACTTGGATATCAATACAGGTTTACACAATACTGGAAAAATCCTTGAATTAATTATATTCAGAGATTCTCATTAACATCAACATAGAATGTTTTCATCTGTGGTAATGAAGTCTTCCTCCTCAGTTGGCAACAACTGAGGTGCAACTTCTCTTCACTTTTCATAACTTACCAAAAGGAACTTTATTCTTTGTTAATTAACTCAGTTTACTGAACGTTGGTGAGAATTGTGTTCGCTCAGTGTTGGGTCGCTGGGAATGGTGTGAGCTGGAGCACTTGATGCTCGAGGAGGTACACAGGTTACCTGGTGTCGACGCATATGTGAGGCATTAGCTTCCTGCCTGCCACGAAGGCGGTGTGTGTGTGTGTGTGTGTGTGTGTGTGTGATGTAAGCATTTCCTTGGTGTATTTTCTTGGGTTATAATGTTTTATGTGGTAACTTTGGCGAATATTTTATCCTGGGAAGATTATGAGTCCATCAGGAGTTCTTATGTTGATCCTCTAATGCCTCACGAACCCTCAGCCTCTCGAGTTATCTAGTTTTTTTACTGACATTATTCTTTATGGAAAATAGAAATAACTGACTGTGTTTTGTCATTTATATGTTAAACGTGACAGTATTATCGGAAGATAGACTTGCCTGGGACCTTTAGACGAAAATGTTGTTGACAGTTTAATTTCCAAGTACAAAACAGATAAGATCTTCCATTAGGATAATAAAACTATATCTTTTATGGACGAAAACACATGACGGACGCGTCCAGATATCTCTTCCCTGTTTTTCGGTCGAGTGACCACTTCCTCTCTTCATCAATCACCCACATAACGAGGCTGCCATACTCTCTCAAACTAATGGGATAAATGTGGATAAATGATAATCTTAATCATTAGGATGGGAGGGAGGCATGGGATGTGAGAAGGGAGGGATTACAGGAGGGGAAAGCTTTATAACAAAAGACCCAGTGGTGACGAGGTTATCCGATAGTGGACAGTAATAGTATCCAGGGCTCCTGACCTATATAGATGAAGCCTGGGTGATGAAAGGCTGGACAAGGGACCATCCCACCCACAATACCCTCTCCACACACCATAACCTACCCACACACCATAACCTCCCCACCTGCCATACCTTTTACCCTTTTCTAGACTCGCTAACTTGCATAATTCAATTTCAACTCTTCTTTAATCCGTAATTTCCACCCTTTATCCTCGTGACGTCACTTGGTACCTCTAAGCAAATTTTACCAGATGTTTCTGGTAGTCAAAATTATCTAATAATGTATATAAACAGTATATACAATGCATACACTAAAACATACGTAGCTTTACATACACACAATATATCTAAAGCTTCATTTCATTATCCGCCTTTTAACTCTACCCTCCACTACACACACCCTTTTCACCTTGTAATACCCTCACTTCTGTATACTCCCTACTTTCGTTTTCTGCAAAGCCCTCTATCTTCCCAACCAGTGTATTCAATCTGCATTTAAATTTCCAGACGTCTTCACCCCCACGCCTTCCCACAAACCAGAACTCTCCTTCCCCGCCACCTCTGTATTATCTCCGCCTCTATACGCCTTTCGCACCCGTTCACTCGCATACCCCAGGCCTTCCCTTACTGCAGGAAACCTATTCACTAGCAGCCTCCTAATCCCTGAACTCTTACACACCTACACATACCTTAGCCTTCGACTTCCTAACCTTGCACTTCCCAAAACCTTAACCCTTCATTATCTCCATCTCTGCTGCATTTTCTTCACTCCTGTCTATATTTTCTTAGTCTTTCACTCGCTTGTGCTCTGTCCATCATTGCATTGTTCCCACCCTCGCAATTACCCCTAAAAACAGTCGTTTCATAATTCCACTCGTCCCAATTCGGTAGTTCGTTTCATTTCTTTAACTCTCTTTACTCTTCCATAAGCCTCAACTTTGTTCTCTTCTCATTCCTGGACTTTCCCAACCAACAAACATTTCCCAACTGACCGAGCCTACGCTTGGTTCACCCCTGCTCTTTCCACCATTCCTGTACTTTTATCATCCAGATGTTCACTTCTCTAAATTTTAACCTCTTTCCAAGCTCTCTACTCCCCACAACTGCGCTTTGCTCGACCCCAACACACGCTTTACTCTCCATCCTTCCATTGCTCGCACGCTCTGCATGCATTTATGCTCCCTACATCTGAACATTCTCCATCCAGTCACTCTCTCCCAAACCCCACACTCATTCAAACGCTCGTGCTCTTCCTCCATCCTTGAACATTCGTATCCCTTTGTTCTCCAAACCCTAACATACACACTGTTCTCCCACATCGTTCCTTCTATACTTCTCTTCATCCAATCCACTCTTATACTCCCATCCCTTTATGTCTCCATCCTTTCCCTTTCTGTTCTGCTTTCAACATTGTTCTTTTCCCTCTGTCTTCTCCACCTCTGCATCCTTCCAGTCGACAATCTCTTCACCAGCGGCATTCTCTCCTCCTCTCTTTGTCCCTGCACTCCTTCTCCCCGTTGCATTCTGCCCACTCCCACACCCTTGCAACTTCGGCAACCACTTGCCCCCTCCAGCCTTCCAGCGCCACACGCTCTATAACTCTGAACTCTCCCAACCCCTGCACATCCAAAACTTGCTCTCACTCCACGCCTCGATTCCCTCACCGCTTCGCCTGCTCCACCTCAACGAGTTCCCGTTTCCGCACTCCCCAAGCTCCTGCAGTCTCCCTTTCTCCTCCCCTCCTTCCCCCTGCACTCACCCCACCTTCTGCACTTTCCTCCTCTTCCACCCCTGCAATCTTTTCCCTCTTGCGCTGTCCCAAGTTAACTTTACCTCTACCAGGCTCTGTACGAATTCCCCATACCTCCCATCTCACCACATCTATATTCTCCTCACGTTGGGCTTCTATGGACTCGCTTCTACTCTCCTCAATTCACTTATCATCCAACAGCCTCCCCGCCCCTCCAGTACACCTCACTTCTACCACACAACCTTTTTTAACCCATTTCTTATACCCCTACACAGCAATTTCTCTTCATTCGTCAGCTAATTTTCATTCTCAATCTAGCTTCTCCCTCCCTATACTCATTAGCTTTCGTCTCGTTTCACATGGTACTTTATCTTGTTCAAAGTCTTCCCTCTCTCTCTCTCCTCGTTCAGCACAATCAGTCTCGCAGTTCCACATGCTTCTACTTCGTTTAAAACCTACTCATTCTCCTCTTTGAATCATCTCTACTCGTTTATTACTTTCTCCTTTCTCTTCGCACTTTTATGCGATGCAACCCCTTTTGTACATTCATTTGGCAACTTACTCCCTACTCAGTACCTTATGTGATGTCACACTGCACCTTTTCTCTCTTAGTCAAGGTGCCCTCAGTTAGGGCCTACTTTCTCATTCAGCACCTTTTATACCCCCCTTCCCAGCTGCTTGTGCCCTCACTCATTATCTCTCATTCATCCGCAGTCATCGCTCTCTTGCTCCTCACAACGTATTCCTCGTCCCTCATTGTGGGTCATTTCCTTCTCTCATTCCACTTACGTCTTTCATCTTCCTCTTCCGCCTTCCTCTCCCTTCCAGAGGTGGAGTATAAGCTCTGTCCTCCGTTGTATCACGTCTCGAAACCCACACTGCAGGTGGACGAGGTCCCTTAATCTCTTGAGATTAAAACTTTTGGAAATGAATTAAATTCCCCTCCTGTGCATCAGGCCTCTCAAGTGGCTCCCTCACTCCACCCGAGCCCTTTAGATCCTTCAGCGTCAGGATCAATGTTACTTCGTTGAATCTTATGATTATTCATCCTAAAGGCACGCCAGCCTCTTGCATCTTCAGCCCAAGCACCGTCAGGATGTAGGTCTTGTGGTCTCTATTGATTCTTTATATTCTACAGACGAGTCTCAGGACCTGACGTGGGAAATAGATGAAGGTGTCTATCGAGCACACCGGGACGACCCCTTACTGGTAGGATGGGGTGAACTTTGACGTCACCGGTAGGGGTCTGTTCAAAAGGCTGGCCATCATCCTCGAGGGTCGTACCGTCGAGGTCGTACGGTCGTACTCACTGGTCGTACCGTCGTGCTCGAGGGGTTGCGATCCGCTACGTCCGTCCTCTTCATCATGCTCGAGTTGTTCAGCCTCATGTAGGTAACGGATCCTGCATCCTGCACGACCCCTCTGGGGAATCCTTGAGCCTCGGGGTCCTGCAGCCTCAAGACTCGTTGATCAGATCACTCGACCCACGGACTCTCTCGCCTCTCGTCCCCTCAGGCTCTGTGTCATATCCTACTGCAGCAGCCTTGGTGTAGTGGACCCGTCGTGTCAATTCTTCAAGTTCATACGTCAGCCTGTAATCTCTGGAGCTTGTACACCCCATACTCTTTTATTTCGTGGGTTTCTCCCCTGTCTTAAAGTCACCTCAGTTTCATCTTTCAGTCTGTAAGCTCATGAGCCCAGTAGACACTTCATTCTATAACCTTGTAGACCCTGCAGCCTGCTGGTGGGCAGGCCTGTTGAGATAAGGTCTAGCCTGGCGTTAAGTGCTGAAAGGTTAGGATAATGGATGAGGCGGGAGGGGGAACCGTGATGCAAGACTGGGGAAGGGTTTGCTTGCTGCGGCCTTGTGACCGTGGGCCGGGGGATGGTCATGGTGGCGAGGTGGTGTTGTGGCCGAAGGACTGTGGGTTGGTGGTGATGATGAATGGCAGGGGGAGGAGGAGGAGGTGGGTTGACGAATTTGTTGTGTGTTTCGCACCATCATTTTTGTTCTTAGCCTTCCCAAACCCTATCATCATCATCACCATCATCATCATCACGTGTATCACTGTCGTCACCTTTTTTAATCAGTGATCACCAGCATATTTCTCGTGGTCATCATGTCACCGCCTCGTCACAAGGGATAACAGGCAGCGGGAAACCACTGGCTCCTGCCGAGGGTGTTTGTGATCCTGAAAAGTGACCAGAGATGTAAGTGGTTTGCGTGGAAGGAGGTGTGATTGGATGGGTGGAATAGATAGATACAGTCAAGGCGATGGATTTGCCTTAGTTTGTCTTCCAGACTCGTCTCTGGTGTTGCCTTCCAGTACTCATTGGTAGATCACCTTTTGTGATAACAGTCCCGTTCGAGAAAAAGTAAATTGCCTCATTTATGGTAAAATGTTTGCCCAAGTTTGTTTCCATTACTATAAGTGAAACCAGAAGAATCAAGCCTTAGCTAGCTTGTCAGATGTAGATCATCAAAACCATTGATAATTTTGGATACCAGTATTGAATTATTTCTTCTCATTTGTAAGCTAAATAGAGCAGTCATTTAGAGGGCCCTCATAACGTTTGTTTGTCTGTCCAGGAAAACCGTGGTAACTTGACATTGTAATCTCTCCATGTAATTTCTTTTTTCAAATACGGAGACCAAAACTGAACACAGTATTCAAGATGTGGTTGCATCAATGAATTCTAAAGATTGAGGTCTATTTCCCTAGCCTGAAATTCAAAAGCCCTACCTGTGAATCAAAGATTTTTAGCACTTTTTACTACTTTTGTGCATTGCTTATTTACCTTTAGGTCACCAAGGATTATTGTGGCCAAGTCTTTACTTTTCATGTACCTGTTGTAGTTAATACAGATCATACTTTAGCTTACCTTATCATTTTTATTACTAATATGTAAAACTTTGCACCTACTGGCAAGAACATTCATTTGCCACTACACTTTTGTAGAGCTCATGGGACAAGGTTGGAAGTAAACCACAGTATCCCATCAAAACAGGGAAGATACTGTCTCATGTGTTAAGGAAGGTCTTTAATACTTTTAGCTGCATATGTCATCAGTCTCCCAGTTTCTTTTTTTTTTTTTTTTTTGCTATGATATAAGAGTATTTTGTAAGATAAACTTATTAATGGATAACTCATATAATTGTAGGTCAGGAAGAAGGCACAGTAGACTTTGAGGGTGAGACACAGATAACACCATTTAACATGAAAGAAGAATTAGAAGATGGTCACTTTGATGGGGATGGATTTTACCATTTTAAGAAGGAAAGTGACCAAATACGAGATGCCTGGCTTGATGACATCGACTGGGTTAAGGTAAGTTATATGGATGTACTTCTTACCATAGTTTGTTATTGTAATTAACAAAACATTGACAGTTCTAGCTTTTTAAAAAATTGTAAGACGTATGGGTAATTATTATTATTTAAAGTTTCATTTTCACTTTATTGTAAATAGGCAACATGAGTTCTTAAGATATGTTTGATCCTTAAGGACCAGTGAAACTAGAAGTATATATTGAGTATCTTGATAACTGCATTTATATTGGACTAGCTCATACAGTTTCTGACACTTGTTTCTCTTTGTTGTAATAATTGTAACTGGGCTGTTGCTGAAAGATACTGTATTGTGGTTTCCTCTTAAAAGATTGTTTTCTTTGGAGAGATTCATATTGCACAAAAACTACGAACTCTCATATTTGCCATATTACGTTTTCTTTGCTTCTTCATGAGCCTGATTCATCATTCTTACGCTTGTGCCTAAAGGAGGTTTACCTGATGAACTTGTGTAACAAGAGAAATACAACAAATCAAAGAGTGAGGTGTTTGCCTACCTACAAAATCATTACATTCATCTTAGCATTCCTTACTAAGCCACCTGGTTGGTAGTAGAATTCCCACATATGCATACTTTGTACACAAAAATCTCATTATGGAGTTGCCTGAGCCTTCCTGATAACTGTTAATGTATTTTCATAGCTGCATACTGAAACTTAATAGCCTATGAGACCTTCGAAAATTATGAGTATAGATGAGGATGTAACCAATTGACTGGATCTGTTCTAAATAGTAAGCATACCCCCAGTGCAGAACTTTTCAGTAAATAAAAAAATAAATCTATTACCTAATTATTTGAGTTTATTTTTTGAAAACAAATGATATGAATAACAATGTAGAGAACCTTATTTACATAGTGTGCAAGCTTTTCAAATTAATAAATGTTTAGGTTGCAACTGTGCATGCCATATCCCTCCCTACACCAAAAATATTCACATTTCATTATGCATTTACTTATAGTGTTCCAGTTTCCAGTGATATATGTTCCATTATTTACATAGATGTACATACATTATTTTTTCCCTACTAATGTTCCCTCTCCAGGAGCTCTTTCTATGGGGCTCTCACAGTGCTTAGGAAGCTAGCCATGTTCTTTGGGTGGGACCACAGATCACAAAGTGTGGTGATGTATATGTTTCTATGTTGGGTGAATGCAGGGTAATTGAGGAATGAGTGTTCTTTGTCTATTGTGGTAGTTGCATCTTGAACATGAAGGGTCTTATGTCATGTTGAAATATTGTTTGTAATGTTGGAGCAATGGATGCTGTTCAAAGTATCTAACATCTAGACTGTATATATACTGTATATATACTTTTCTCTCAAGAACAGCATTAATTATGTTCACAAGTTATGCTTTGTTCTTTCAGTACCAAAAACTGTCATTGATCTGCACCTGTCAGAAGATAGACAGAATGCATCACAGTTCACTTACTCAATTTTGGTGCTGCTCACCTATGACTAGTTCAGCAGTCATAACCTTTCCTATTGGGAATCTGCATTCTTGCCAGTGTACATTGAACCTGAATGCTCTTCATATTTTTACCTAACTGTTATGAGGAGATAGGGGGAGCTTTTGTAAAGAAAACAAAAATGTCAAGAAATCTGAAGTCATGCAGAAGCTTGATGGTAAAAGTGGAGTTAAAGTTATAAGATATTATCAGGAGAGCTAGTGCATATTAAACTTTCAAACTATGTATTTAGCATGGTGTAGAAAATCAGTTCAATAGGAACTTTTGCAGTGTAACAAAGAGGCCATCAGGTATAATTTGCTTGTATTTCACTTGCAGGTCAAGCGTCGTGAAGGTAATGAAAAGAAGTATGGATCCGATACCGAAAGTGATGCAGGCAGTGACAAAGATGACTTGACAGTTAGAACACCAAATGAAGGCAACATCAAAATATACACAGAAATCCTTGGCTTTTTGAAGAATGGAGAAACAGTAGCCAAGGCTTTGAAGGTTGGTTGCTATATTCTTGTCATAATTTACAAAAACCAGCTTTTCAAAGTTTGTGTGAGAAGCGAAACCATTAGTTCTCCTAGCTTCTCAAGAATACAGTTGTTATTTATAAAGGAGAAAGTGTTTCCCCATTCTAAATGGTGATCACAAGAGGCTTATTCTGCAGTAAAGCATTGTTGTTTTGGCATTGATTCACTATATTCATATTGGCTAACACATTTCTTTTAATCAGTTAAACCAACATTGACTGTCATGATCAGTCAGCCTTAATGGCTGTGTTTGATGATGATTTTCTTTTATTGCTTTATGTGAAAGCCACCAGGCCATATCAATAAAATTATGATGAAGTGGTAAAGCAAGCAGCTTAAAACTGTCTAGGGTTCTCAAGTATATATCTCAAGGGTTTTGATACACATGCCATGGTTCAGTCCATTAACAGCATATCAACCCCAGTATACCACATGGTTTCAGTTGACTCCTATCATGTGCACACCTTTCACCATCCTGCACGTTCAGGTCCCGATCACAGTAATCTTATCCTCTATATCCTTCCATCTCAAACTGTCAATTTATTTCTCTACATTTCTCATGCTATTCTTATTCACTTTAGTCTATTCACTTTAGTCACCAAAAATACATAATTGTTCTCCTTAATGTGTCATCGAACAGTCTTGCACGTTTTCTATAGGGTCACTGTGTACACATGACATTCAAGTGGATGACCATGTTTTTCTTTTACTGGTGATTGTAGGGTTATTGAGAATAGTAGAATTCTGTTCCATGCCTTCCTAGCAATGTTAGATACCCGTATAGACTATGAATAGTATGAGCTGAATATTCAAACAAAGTAAGGATAATGTAGCACTTCATTTGTTGTTGGCTGCCATTATCTAAAAGCACATCAGTCATTGCCAGCCTTCATGTAAAGGTTTATCATAACACTAGTAGTGCTTGTACTTAGATTTTCTGTACTGTTACTAGGAAACTTGAGAAAAAGGGGATCCCCTTCATTATATTCCCTCAGAAACAACAGCTATGTTGTAAAGCTTCATGGAGTATTTATTTCTGCAGAGGCTTGGTGGTAACAAGAAAATTTCTTCGACACAAAGATGGAAGATGAAAAAAGCTGGGAACCTTGGAAATGACAGTGGTGGCAACAACATGTCAGACTTCTTAAGACTTACAGAATTGTCCAGTAAAATAGTTGAGTCTGGCAATATGGATGTCTATCAGGAAACGTATGAAATGATTAACTTAAAGGTAGGTAAACTTTTGAAAAATTAGGTTGCTGCCTATTAGACTACTTGTAGATATATAGAAGGACTACCATTGAAGATGTTATGGATATCTTTTCTTCTTCCATTGATGGGTCATTATAATGACTACATTATGTTCGATTACTTTGAATATTGACAAAAGTTTTTTAGCTTTAGGGGATTGGCATTCTATGAAATTGGCCAGCTACTTTTTGTCATGTTTGAGGTGGGTAGTGGCAAGTAACTTTTATGCAAGGATGTGTAAGGGAATAGTGTCAACTAATTTTTTTATATGTATATATATTATCCCTGGGGATAGGGGAGAAAGAATACTTCCCACGTATTCCCTGCGTGTCGTAGAAGGCAACTAAAAGGGAAGGGAGCGGGGGGCTGGAAATCCTCCCCTCTCGTTTTTTTTTTTATTTTCCAAAAGAAGGAACTGAGAAGGGGGCCAAGTGAGGATATTCCCTCAAAGGCCCAGTCCTCAGTTCTTAATGCTACCTCGCTAACGCGGGAAATGGCGAATAGTATGAAAGAAATTAAAAAAAAAATTGGTATTCAGTGATGATAATGTAATGATTTGGAAGAACCATACATGGGGTATCTTGCAGCAGAAAATTAAGGTAAGATGATGTATTTTCAGGTACCATGAAATTAGACAAAGTTGATGTTAAAGATACTCCTTGATATTGCATTATTGGGCACCATTTTTCCTGTCTGCATGTTTATAACAAATCAGTAAAAAACAATTGTTTATTAAAACTGCAAAGTACTACTGAAGTTCTTGAATTTTAACAAGTGCCAAAACTAAATTTTAAAGAAAAGCTTTTCATGAACCCCTTTATAGCATTTTCCATGCCAAAGTTTTTTATGGAAAATTTGAAACTTTTTATCTGTAAGCAAAACTTGTCATTGCACGTCAATGATATTTATTTTTTGTGAAGCATTTGCAATTGATTCAGTCGTTAGTGTTCAAGCAGTAACGTATGTAGTTCACCTATATTTAATTTTTATAAAGAAATTGAAATTCAATCATTAGTGCTCTGACAGCAACATACAGAGTTCACCAGTTACTCTTACTTTAATACTGAAAACATGATATTTCTGATTTAAAACATCAGTTTTTTATATTAAACATTTCTGTGTTAATATGTAGATATTGATATTGAATACATGTCACTTGTCAGAATGTTGTGTGATACTTTGCCATAGTTATAACTGTTTCCTTCAGACATGCAGCATATGTGGGCATTCTAACCTAAGATTGATTTAGGGTAAGCATTTACAGAAACTATTTATTTAATAGTACAATATACAGAAGGGGTCTGCTGATATACTTTTGGGATATATTGCAGTAACAAGTATGTATGTTCAGCACAGCACAATTATGGTTGTAAACGGCTGCAATTATGTTTGTATTTTTGTGAAGTACTGTAGATCAAGACGAAAATGCAGGAATGTTTTATCATATTTTTGTACTGAATACCCATTTCGTACTGAAATTTTGTATTACATACTATTATTAATTGTCTCATATGAGTGATAATAAAATCAGGTTTAGAATTTGTTATAATTTGCCCATATGTTTTTCAGTATTAGCATCAGCTTTGGATATAGAGGCAGATGTTATAATTTGCTCATTTGTACATGAGTATTTAGCATCAGCTTCGGATATAGAGGCAGATTGTAAGTGGGTATAATTAAGCAAACTACATGGGAACAAGGATAACAACAGTCTAATTCTGAGGTGTAGTGTGAAGGTTACATTTGTAATGATTATTTCATTGGAGGTTGATTTTTCAATAGCTTCTCCATTTGGAAGAAGCCTTTGCTAGTTTCACTCTTAATGCTTAGACATTTATAATCATCATTTAATATTACATGGTTTGCTGCTATTGTCATCAGTTGAATGAATGGCTCCTGTGCTTATTTCATTCCCCATCTATTGCTTAACTCCTCCTAATCTATAGATGTTACCAGCTTTCTCCCACCATTGCTTGAAAGAATATCACATGGTGTAGTCACCAGGGTATGTGAAACATCTGGGGTAAACCATGGAAAGGTCTGTGAGGTCTGGATGTGGATAGGGAGCTGTGGTTGCACATGACAGCTAGAGACTGAGTGTGTACGAATGTGGCCTTTTATGCCTGTTTCTCCTGGCACTACCTCGCTTAAATGGAGGTTATTGATACTTTTTCCTGTGCGATAGGGTAGCAACAGGAATGGATGAAGGCAAGCAAGTATGAATATGTACATTTGTATATATGTATATGTCTGTGTATATGTATGTATATGTGCATGTAAGGGCATTTATGTATAGATATGTGTATATCAATGGATGGGCCATTCTTTGTCTGTTTCCTGGCTCTACCGTGCTGACGCAGGAAACAGTGATTAAGTATGATATATATATTTTATTTATTATACTTTGTCGCTGTCTCCCATGTTAGCGAGGTAGTGCAAGGAAACAGACAAAAGAATGGCCCAACCCACCCACATACACATGTATATACATAAAC
>JAUUEG010656618.1:0-13234 GCA_032361445.1 Panulirus gracilis
TATGTGGGTGGGTTGGGCCATTCTTTCGTCTGTTTCCTTGCACTACCTCGCTAACACGGGAGACAGTGACAAAGTATGATAAATAAAATGTAAAATATTGTAATTAATATTATTATAAAGGATATAAGAATTAAAGTACATTCTTAAGAGTGATCATCCCAGTAGGTGCTTTAAGCTATTAGTCAAACCCTAGCGGATGTAATTTGCAAGTGTTGTATTGAATGGCTCTGCTGAATATTTTTGGGATATCTACCCATGTTAATATATTATCAAGTTGATCATGTATCTGAAATATGTACATGAATATATTTTGTATATCTGAATTTATACAATATGTATGTACAAAATAATGTAGCTATATGTCCAAAATGTCACTGTTATGCATTGTATATTTGATTATATTCATGACAATTTCTCTCAACAGGCTTGTTCGGTGTGTTTAGATGATTTCACGGAAAAACGGCTTCCAAAATACCTATCATGCCACCACACCTTTTGTAAGGAGTGCATACAGCAGCTGCTCAAGTATGACATGGTTCATTGTCCCCTTTGCCGGAAGCTCACTAATGTCACTTCTGTGGATTCTCTACAAACAAACAATGATGTTCTTACAATGGCAGAATATGGCAATGTTTTCGTTAAGTAAGAGTATGGTGTTTTCTATTTTAGTATGTGAGAGAGTATAAGTATCTTCATGATACTTTAGCTTTAGTGATAGAATGCCCTATCAGTATGTTTATAATGTATTCATAAGCTGATGGATTTTATCTGGTATGATTGAATTAAATGAAGCTGGATAATGCTGCAATTAATCCCATGGCAAAGTAAATGCACTGCCATGAGTTTAGGAAATCATCCTCATTAATTGCTGCCAATAAACAGTTAACTTAAAAGCCTTGAGAAGATTTAGCAGCATGTTAATGGTATCCACTTGCATGGTTTTAACCTATCTTTGCTCGACAACTATTCTGTCAGTATGCTTGATATGTGGGACAGCTGCAAGCTTTTGAGAAAGAAAAGACATTGATGGCAACATCTGATGTTTTGTTGGGTTCACATCAGGAAAGTTTGATGACCATTATTCCTCTAGAATGATTCCCTTGAGTATGCACGGCTTCCTTTTTTTTATCATTATGGATTTGTATAAATAGGATATATGTGTCATAGTAATGGAAATGGAAAGACTATGGCAAAATAATGCACAAAATGGACTCACGACTCTATAGAATTTAGGGTGGATTCAGATTAATAACAGTTAAAAATCTTCAACCGAATGTGTTTAAAATAAAAGTAGCATGCTTTTTATGCTGCCAAACACTATGAATAGTTTGTAACCTGTTGGTCAAACATCTTACATTATTGTATTTCTCTGCCTTTTTCTGGCGGTCGTACATGGCAGAAAAGCGTAAGTGGTTGTCCGTTTTTATTGTTTCCAAGAATAACTTTGTTCTTAATCAAGTTCCTTTGGTATTTTTGATATCAAAGTAAGTTTGTGACTAAAGAAATTATGATTGCTTTTCCCTTGTATTTCTTGCAATATACTCAGCACTGAGACAGGGGCTTATGGTACGATTATTAATGGAACTAGTTCCTTGTGTATTTTTGATAACTAGGAAAGACATAATGGTCAAAGAATATTTTTTTCATTTGTATTTCGGGCAGTATACTCAGCACATAGGCTGGAGCTTGTGACATAAATTAGTTTTCATTTATTATGGACCTACTGGATTGTCACTTTGAACAGTAAACCCTTAAACAGTGATGTTAAGATGTGATCCATATGTGTGCACAAAAAATGTAAAGATTCTAGAAATCCTTTCTTCCTATCTAGATATGTCTTATAGTAACTCAGATGTTTGCAGATCAAATGTTTTATGGCCAGAAAAGTCTTATACTTCCTTTTATGTATATATGGGAGGATGTTGAGTGGCCTGATGTGGAAATAAGTAGGCAGCATGGATGCTCCTTACTTATAGACACCTAATATCATTACATAAGTTGTTTTCATTCTATTTTACACTGCACATACATATTGTCTATAAATTTTACAAATATATTTTTCTACACTTGGTTGCTATATTTTGCATTAGCAGGTAATCCCTGGGGATAGGGGAGAAAAAATACTTCCCAATCCTCTGTTCTTAGCGCTACCCTGCTAACGCAGGAAATGGCGAATAGTTTGAAAGAAAGAAGTTAATGCTAGGAACAGACGAAACCACATCCCCCTACCCCTTTCCATACCCACAACCAGGCCCTACAGACTTTCCTATGGTTTATCTTAGCTGCTTCATATTCCCTGGTTCAATCCATTGCCAGCACATTAACTCCTCTATACGACATGACGTTGGTCCAATTCTCTCTATCCCATGAATGCCTTTCACCTTCCTGCATTTTCAATCCGGAGCACTCCCATCTCCAATTTGGTCTTCCTCTTCTTGTCCCCTCTACTTCTGACATATATATCCTCTGGCAACCTCTCCTCACTCATTCTCTCCATTTGTCCATAACACTCTCTTCATCTCTCTCAACCATACTATATTTTTATTTCCCTGACCTCTCTCTTACCCCTTTATTACTTACTTAAGTAACCCTCCTCACACTGCATGTTGTCCTCAAACATAATTTCCAAAACATCCACACTCCACAGTTCTCATCTAGAGTCCATACCTTGCATCTATACAACATTTTTGGATGACTTTACCTTCAGATTTAACCCATTTTTGCCCTCCTAGATATCTGTTCTTCCAGGACTGTACCCCCCTCACCCACACTATGACACACTTCCATTTCTATGGTTCCATTCACTGTTATGTGCAATACCAGGTATCTAAAATGCTTTACTTCCTCCAATTTATCTCCTTTCAAACATACATCCCAATTTACTTGTCCCTCAACCCTACTGAAGCTAATAACCTTGCTCTTATTCACATTTACTCTCAACTTTCTCATTTCACACACTTTTCCAAACTCAGTCATCAACTTCTGCAGTTTCTCACTCAAATCAGCCACCAGAGTTGTATCATCGGTGAACAACAACTGACTCTATTCCCAATCCCTTTCATCCCCAACAGACTGCATACTTGCCCCTCTCTCCAAAACTCTTGCATTTACCTCCTTAACCACCCCATCCATAAAGAAATTAAACAACCATGGGGACATCACATACCCCTGCCACAGACCAACCTTCACTGAGAACCAATCACTCTCTTCTCTTCTTACTTTTACACCAGCTTTACATCCTAGGTAAAATCTTTCTACTGCTTCTAGCAGCTTACCTCCCACACCATGTACTCTTAAGACCTTCCACAAAGCATATCTCTCAATCCTATCATATGCCTTCTCATACTTCTCCTCCCCAATCTGATGCTTTGTACATGCCTTCACCTCACCCTCTTGGTCTATACCCTCCCACACAACTCACAAGACATACACAACAGACTTATACCTCTGTAGTTTGAACACTCACATTTGTCCTTACCTTTATACATTGGCATTATACATGCATTTAACCAATCCTCAGTCACCTCATCTTGATCCACACATACACTGATAATCCTTACCAACCAATCAGCAACATAGTCACCACCTTTCATAATAAATTCAATTGCAGTGCCATCCACTCCAACTGCCTTGCCACATTTCATCATATGGAAGGCTTTCACTGCCTCCTCTCTTCACCAAACTATTTTCCTAACTCTCTCACTTTACATGCCACCCTGACCCAAATGCCATAAATCTGCTAACTGTCAGCAGACACTCTCAACAGTCCTTAGAAATACACACTCCATCTCATCCTCATTTCGTCACCATCTATTACCACTTCCGTGTTTGCCCCCTTCCTCATTGTTTCTATTTGTTTTTAATGTGTTTTTACACATGATTACCCTTCTTCCAAAATATCTTATTCTCCCTAAAGCTTACTGATACTTGCTCTTCTCGCCTCTCATTTGCCTTTTTTTTCAACCCCTGCATCTTGGTCTTGACCTCTAGCCCCTTTTTCTTATACATCCCCATTTATTTACACCCCTTCCAATTCTTTACACTCCTTCCCTCTGACTACCACTCTAATGTGTCTCTTCTCTTTTTCACTAGCAACTTTACTTTTTTATACCACAACTCATTACCCTTTCTAATCCGCCCAACTCCTGCCTTTTGCATACCACATGCATCTCTTGCACATGCTAGCACTGCTTCTGTGAATACCTCCCATTGCTCACCCACCACCCTTGCTTCATTTACTCTCACCTTTTGCCATTCTTCACTCAATCTCTCTTGGTGTTTCTTCACAAAAGTCTCTTTTCCAAGCTCATTTACTTTCATCACTCTTTTCTCCTTGACATTGTCTTCTCTTTTCCTCTACAAATCTTCAACCTCGCCTCCTTCATCCCTTCAGCTGCCTTTCTCAACACATTTACATCCAGAAGTCTCTCTTTTACATGCCTATCAATTAACATGTAATCCACTAATGGCATCTGACCATCTCTACTACTCACATATGTATACTTATGTCTGTCCCTCTTTTTAAACTAGATAGTCCCGGCCACCAGTCCTTTTTGGCATACAACTCCACAAGCTGTACACCAATTTCACTCATAATAGTTGATACCTCATGTGCCCCAGTTGTACCCTCAACTGCTAAGTTACTCACCATTGCATTTACATCACCCATCATTAATACCCGGTCTCTTACATTGAAAGTGCTCCCAAAACTTTTTCCTCTCATAATCCTTTTCATGGCCAGGTGCATAAGCACTATTAATCACCTTTCTCTTGCTATCCACTTACAGTTTTACCTATGTCAATCTAGAATTCACTTCTTTACTCTCCATCACATAGTCCCACATCTCCTATTTCAGGAGTAGTGCTACCTTGTCTTTAGCTCTTGTCCTCTCACCAACCACTGATTTTACTTTGAAAACATTTCCAAACCATTTTTGCCCTTTGCCCTTGAGCTTTGTTTCACTTGGAGCGAGAAAATCCAGGTTTCTTTCCTCAGACATACCTATCTCTCATCTCTTTTCATCTTGTTTACATCCACATACATTTTGACACCATAGCCTGAGCTTTCAAGGAGGAGCATTGCCTGCTTGGCTCCTCTTTTTTTGTTTAGAAAGTGAAATACAAGAGGGGGGGAGGGGAGGTTCCAGCCTTCTTTGCTCCTGCCCTTGTTATTTGCCTTGTACCACATGCAGGGAATATGGAGATAGAATTCTTTCTCCTCCACCCCTTTTTGTATTTCATTAGTCAAAAGAAGGACAGAAGAAAGAGCTAAGCAGGGAGTGCCCATCCTCCTCATACAGTATCGTTCACTCCATCCACCTTGCTAAGTTTCAGCTAACACAACACTGTCACCATCTCTTCTTTTTTCACTACAGTACTTGCTGACTCTCTTTTTACAAATCTCATGTGCCCAAACACCCCACATCAGCCATCCTATCATCAAACATTCAACAGTCCTTCAAAATGTACATTCCATTCTCTCCTTACCTTATTCCTGCTTGTTACCACATCCTCATATGTATCCTTCAATGATGTTCCCATTTGTTCTCTTATTTTTCTTACACTGTCAATCCCTTAATAGAATATTTTCTCATTCTCACTTAAGCTTACTGATACTCACTCCAATTCTTAATTGCCCTCTTTTTCTGTCCTTGCACCTTGCTCTTAACCTCATATTGCTTTGTCTTGTATGTTTCCCATTCACTTTCACCCCTTACCTGCGAATATTTCATGTACATCTTTCTTTTCAGTTCACTAGTAACTTTACTCTGTCATCCCACCACTCTCTACCATTTTTCACCTTTTCACCTTGCACCTTCTGCATGTCACACATTTCTCTTGTATGTGTAAGTAGTTCTTCCTTAAATACCTCTCAATCCTCATCTCCTACCCTAGCTTCATTTACTCTTACCGTTTGCCATTCTGCACCCAGTCTCTCTTGATATCTCTTCACACAAGCTTCTTTTCATTCATATAATTTCCTTTTTTCTTAAAACCACTACAAACTTTCACCTTCACCTATACCAGTTAATGATCAGATATCCCACCAGCTGCCCTCTCAGAACACAACACCAGAAGCTGTTTACCATTTTAATTTTACAATATTGGGTACCCCATACTCTCAATTGTACCCTCTAATATCACATTATCCACTTTTGTACTCAAATCACCCATCACTAATACTTTATCGCCTTGCATCAAAATTGCTGACTTACTCAGCCCCTCAGAAAACACTCTTCTCTTTTCTCTAACCCTCTTGATTCCAGGTGCATAAGCACTGATAATCGCCCATATCTCATAGTCCTTCTCAGTTTTAGCCTGAGCAGTTTGGGGCTTACATTCCTGCACTCTCTAGTACATTTCAACATCTCGTCCTCCTGCAGCAGTGCTATCTCTTTCAAAACATGAAAGTTCTGTTTACCTACTTGACAATAAGAAGTCAGACTGGACCATTCAAAGAAGGTGACAGTTATTTGAATGTTCCTAAAGAATATGTCAAATGGAAGTCAGCGTTTAGTACAAGAGAGTGTGAAGAAATAGGTGGTGAAATATTTGATTATGATGAGCATGCATTTATAGATATAGACATATAAGAAAGTTATATGATCAAGCAATTGAATAACTTAAAGAAAACTCAGCTTCAGGGTCAGTTGGAATTCCAGCAACCTTTCTAAATATGGTGAAAGAAACAATAGCTAAATCTTTGATAAAGCCTCAACCAAACAAGCATAGCAAATTTATACAAAATGGCTTAACTAACACAAATACACTCAGGAGGATCCATGATAGATATAGCCCAAACAATGCAGACTACCTTGCTAAACATTGCACATAATCAGAGTATTTGAGGGAGTAATGCAAAAATGGAACATATTTCAAACTTCCATAATGAAGTTCAGCTTGGTTTTGAACATGGTAAAAGTGTACAGACATGACTTAAACCCTTTATAATGTTATACAAAAGTTTGATGGATGGGAAAAGAGTGCACACTTTTGATTTTGCAAAAGAATTTGATAAAGTAACCTATGACGTGCTAATAAAGAGAGCGGAAAGTCGAATTATAAAAGGAAAAATAAGAAAATGGATCAGAGAATTGTTAACCAACAAAAGTTTCAAAGTAGTTGCAATTGGAAATATATATGAGGAAGAGGTTGTACTGCCTGAGGGTACCACAAGGAACAGTTCTAGCCACAATACTTTTTGTAATCATGATCTCAGACATAGATAAGAAAATAAGAGACAGTTGTCAGATGTTTTGCAGATGACATGTAAAGCAACAGAAAGTGTGGAAGGTCAAGAAAATCATCAAAGAGACTTAGATAATATCTATAGGTGGGCAGATGAGAATGGAATTTAATGAAGAGAAATTTGCACCTATTAGCCATAGGTCAGATATTACTGTTGCTGTGCCTGCATACGGAGGCATTACAGGAAAAGAAACGGAGAGGTAAGCAAACATCAGAGATTTAAGAGTGATTTCAGTGAAAACTTGAATTCACTGAACATATTGAAAAGATATCTTGGTGCTTCCTAGCCAGATAATGATATCGAGAACTTTTGCAACAAGAAATGGACCCGAGATGGAAATGTTTATGTATATCTCGCTACCTTTATATCTGATGCCCATTCCCTATGGGAACCCCATCAAGAGGTGGCCATGGCAAAGTTCTCCACTTATCCCTTTCTTTACATGCCTCCCCATACACCATTCCATGCATTCTTCCCCCATTTCTCATCCTCCAGTCTCCACTCAATTTCATAGTCTTATTCTCACACCAACCTCTTACATGGTCCTATTTTACCTTTTTCTTGTTAACTCCCCATATTGCATTCTTTCGACATGCCACAACCACCATGAAATATTACATTTCATCCACTCTATCACTCCACAATTTATTCTGTTTGCATTCCCAGCCGTACCATATCTCTCATACACCCCCTCATTACTTTCTTCATTCCATATAGTCATACCACATGTTCCTCTTTAATAACTCATGTTTAATGTATATATAAGAAGTAATCTTGAATACTGCTGTGATGCATGGTCAGTAGTAAAGTAGGTTGAATTAAACAAGTTAGAGAGGACACGGAAACATTTCACATGTAAGGTAAATGTAATGGAGCATATGAATTACCATGAATAACTAAAAGAACTTAGAGCTTTATTGTCTTGAATGTCAGTCAGAGAGATACAGTAGTGCCAGGAAACAGCATGAGAAAGCAGAAAAAATACAGAAACCTTTCACAAGTGAGATGAATGGAGCATATGCATTACCAAGAATGACTAAAAGAACTAGTGCTTTTTGTCTTGAACATTAGTTGGAGAGATACAGTAGTGTTAGGTAACGACAAGAGAAAGGTACCTAAAAGTATGTGCAGTATGAAATTGCATTCTATTGTGACATATTTTTGTGTAGATAAGGAGTTAAGGACTTGAGAAAAGTTATATGAATAATGGAAATGATGCTCTATATAACTCAAATGGTTATCCAAGTCATGAAAATGATATACAATAAAATGTCACATCTAAAATGATTAGGAGCCTTGCAATAGGCTAGGTAAGGTTTTTCTTCTCGTCGTAGAAGTAGTAGGTACGAGCATTCGAGAGAAACTTTAGACGTAACTTGGCAGAAACATTAGGTAGGAGCCTCTGCAGACACTGTGCTAGACTTGCCTTCTGTTAAGGGTTAGGTACTAAAGGCTAAGAAGCTGCATTGGAGTTTACTAATTATGGAGACTCTGTTGCCATGGCCACCTCCTTGAGGGAATTCCAGAAAGGAGCAGGCATCAAGAGATATAGATAGATAGTTTCAGTTTAGAAAGTTCTGTATGTTGATTTTAAACTTTATGAATTGCAGCTGAAGATAAGGAGGCTGAACGTAATTCACAGACGAGGGAAGGCACGCAAGCAGCGATACAGAGACGGAAAAAACCTAAGAGACGTTCCACGGGTCGAGTTCAGGTGAACATGGATGTAAGTACATATTTTAGAATTTAGCTGACTTTTATTTCTTTACTCTTTTATTTTTAGTAATCTGGATCTAGTTGCTTATTTTATATAATTTGTTTAATTATATTGGTTTTAAAACATACTTACATCTCGGATCTCAGGAAATAGACCCTGAAAAGAAAGCCCAACGCTTAGCAGAGCAGCAGCAGCGGTCAGATGCAGGGAGTGATGATGATGAAGAAGAAGACAGTTTGGTAAGTGTGTTTTTTCTTTTATTTTTGCTTATTTTTTTAAGTTCCCAATACTTTTTGCTGTTTTTTTTTGTTTTTGTTTTACTTATTCAGATGATTTATTGATAATGGTAATTTTTCATTTGGTGTTTCTGTATCTCTGATTTTATTGAATGCATTTTGTTTTGTTTCTCTGTTTGTTGATATGCATTGTGTCTTATGGAAGGAGGTTGAAAGGTTTTGAATTTCAAAATACACGAGACTACCTATAACCCAAGTAAGGTTGTATACATTTGCTTTCATATGTTTTATGAAGTTAGATGGTTTATGTGGAATTCACAAGGCTCATACATATGGTAGGACATGAGCTTTCTAAGTGTCTGTACACTTTTATATTCCCATTGTAGGGGATGGAGAGTGCATTATATACAGATGGTAATAGGTGATATGTTTTGCTGTTTTGTTAATTATCAGTTGTTTTATATAGGAAGGAGTACATCCTAATATAGAGAAGAGAGCTGCCACAGTATGTGACACCTATAATTGCAGTGTTACCATGGAACATGTAAAAACAGAATGCCAGAAATATTGGAGCTCTATTGTTATATATGAGTTATATAATAATGAAAGAAGTAAAATTATTTGAGAAATTATAGGCAGTAATGTCCGTGAAAGTAAACTGATGAATTATTCAGAGGAAGCCATAATATGTAATTCTGAGTAAATAGGTTTGGGTTTTTAGATCTCTTTTCTTGTTAAAAAGTGCTGAATAACCATTAGGTTTTAGGTATTTACAGATTCCACAGAATCACCTGAAGTCAAATGATACTGTTTAACATCAAATAACATACATAGTAGGAAAATGTGGAGCATTATCTGTTGTCACACATCCATTAGAACCAGTACTTCACACTGCAACTTGATGAGTCTTCTGACATAGTAGGGGTGCAAAGACCATAGAGTAATTATTAGAATGCACATAATTGGTCATACATTACTTGCTGTGACCTTCAGTAAATTAACACACAAATGAATATTGTGAAACCACTCCATGTAGAGATGGTGCTAGTAATTGCTTTATGTACACTGCAGGCTTTCAAAATGTTCAAATTAGTGAATGATTGTTGGCTTAGGCAGCAGTTACAATGATTATTTAGGAAAAGAAAAGAGATAGATAGATTCTCTTGTAATCTTTCACTTGATTTACTTTTTTAATAGACAGTGCTGTTATGGAAGTATCTGGCATCCTTTTGGTGCATAATGATTTTACTTCGTTTCAGCTGATTTTTTGTATCTACTCTCTGGTCTTTGATTGGGGGGGGGGGGAGATAATGTACCTAAAAGCATATGTTAGGTGTGAACTTTTTTGTTTTTTAAGGACTGTATTACGTTTGAGGAAGTGGATTTGACAAGATATGTTGGCATGAGTAATGATGGCACCTTAGTCAGGACTAGGAGGATGAATGGCTTATCTACATGTTTCTTAACAGTTGCACCATTGGCAATGGCTGCACCCTGTAGCATTTAATGCCTGCTGGCCATAAAGCAGGTTTAGTCAAGGCAGTGAAAGTTGGTAACATTATTAAGGAATATCCTTGTCTTGCATGAATTTTCAAAGCTCAGTATGAAGACATGGGGAAAGAGCACACAGTTTCTTTTCTTTTGAGTTTTATGTCTCTTGAAGCAAATTTCTTATCTGCTTCTTTGAATAGCATGAGTGAGAAGGTAAGAAATCTACTTCATAGACAATGATATTAAAATCTTTTCCCTCTTGGATTGCATGCATAACATATTTTCAACCTCCTGAATGGGTTGAATCTGTCGTGCTTTAGTATCTTGGACAGAGTGTTAACTTTTTGAATGAAGATCGATTTGTGGCATGGCCATCTTGATCACTGAGAATTTCACACTTTCCCAACTCCTGCTGATTTGCTACCTACGTCCAGAGAAGTTGATGGGTAGGTTGTTGAAGTCATCACATTTTATCAGTGATTTTAGGGAAAGGAGGTCATGCATAGACTTCTGTAACAGGATGAACTCCATTTTGGATCAGAGAGAAGGATGGGTAGATGCTGTTTTTAGAATGCGTTAAAGCCTTTGACACTTTTCCCTATCAAAGCAAGATGAAGATGCTAGTTACAGAAGGAATAAGAAGTGGGATCCTTCACAGGATAGATAACCTTATTAGAATGGATCAAAGAACTCATGTAAGAGATGGGCTGGTTTTATGAGATTGAGTAGAATCATATCTGAACATGTTTGCAGATGATGCCAATGTCATGATGATAATTGCATTAGCCCACAGGGAGACCAAGACAGATTGCAAGGTGATCATATAAATGATTGATAGAATTTGATCCAAGTGAGTGTAAGGTAAAGAGGATGAGACAGCAAAAGAAGGCTTCAGTGTGGTTATTACCCAGTTGGAAACAGATATTAGAAATCTGCGTGTGAAAGATACCTGTGGTTGACATTGTGCCATATATGCCACCATAACTATACACCAGAAGATTAGTGAAAGAGGCATGCTGTCTGCTTGTAGATATGAAAAATCGCATTCAAGTATATATATTGTTAACTACTCCACTCCTTTTAATGAAGTGGTTCCATTTGTAGAAAGTGTTACATTAAGTGAAATTTCATTAAAGATACCCAATTTCTTGTTGACTTGCATTATGATATGGAGATGCATTCATGCAATAGAGTATTTGCCTTCAACATGTTGCAGATTTATACAAAAGATGATTACAAACAATGATAAAGCTTACATAAGGTAAAACTGACAGTGACAATATTTAACAAGAATAAGATCAGTGACATTGTTTTATATCCTCACATTGTTTTATATCCTCCAGCCTCACGCTGGCATTCACTCCTTATTTTCCATTTCAGATAAGACAGTTTACATTCTCATAAGGGATAGCTGCTTGAGCACTGTCACTGATAGTTTCTCTGTTAGCTTTAATTGTTGCTACAGTAGAGTAAGCAAGTTCCATAGCTTTTGAAATGTCTATTAAGCTTTTTACTAGTATCAAACTGATATCAAACCTCAAGCTTACAATTTAGTGTAATGGTTGTGTGGTGTTTTTCGCTTCTGCTTTTGCTGCTAACTAATGGCCTCTTGCTAGACATATTCATTAGAGGGCAAAGGTTCATAAGTTTATAAATGTTCCTCAGAGATCACAACACCGTACATGCTGGAGCTTTCCACCAGATTCACAATCATAGCAAACCACGTGTGGTTTTTCATATGCCTGCCATTGCATTGTGCCACTCTTGCATATTGTGGTATTTATAAGTTTGATATTGGATATCACTAATTTTTATCACATCCTTTTGTGAATATTTATTAACTGTAGATGTGAATTTTTCTAGGTTGAGTATGCAGCAACCTCTCAATCCACCCATGTAGTCTTTATTTCACCCTAAATTATTCATCATGTCACATGGGTTGTATCATTTAGAATTAGTATTTCATTTGCAAGTTATGGGTAGAAATGCATAAGACTTTTTTTTATTTTCAGTGAATAAGCTAAACTATTTGATTATGTGATAGGTAGTAGTTGGTAGGCAGCCAATGATCAGGCAGGTATATTACCAGTACTACCCTCCTGGGTATCGGGAGGGTTAATGACAGCTGCTTAGAGTGCCAACTTCATTGGTTGTCAGGTTGCACTCCTCTGGCCCAGGTAGCTGTCTTTTCTTTCTACCTCGCACACATGTGTACTACTGGTTTCTGTCTATAAACATACAATTTCTCCATATCATTTGTAACATTTAACAAATTACTTACACAGATCATTCATTGTAACTCTAGATTTTCCTGAGGTAAGCACTATGGGCTAGCCCTTCCTTTTGGGAAAATGGTAGGAGCAGTAGATAGAAGTAGTAGGTAGGAGCATTAGGTAGAAACATTAGGTAGAAGTATTGGGGAGGAGCATTGGATAGAAGTGGTCAGAAGGAACATTGGATAGAAGTGGTTAGGAGGAACATTGGATAGAAATGGTCAGATGGAACATTTGGTAGAAGGTTCTGCAAACAAAGTCCTAGAGT
>JAUUEG010656728.1:0-13233 GCA_032361445.1 Panulirus gracilis
CTCATGCCCAGGTGCATATGCACCAATAATCACCCATCTCTCTCCATCAACTTTCAATTTTACCCATATCAATCTAGGGCTTACTTTCTTACACTCTATCACATACTCCCACCACTCCTGTTTCAGGAGTAGTGAAAGATGAGGACAAGAGGTGAGTCACTTAAGGAAGATCATCAGTATACTTAGCACTGAAAAATCTGCATTGTTGATCACAATTAAGGAATGATTTCTAAATGTTTGGAAAAGAGAGGGTCAAGGAGATTCACAAATACTTTAGAGAAAGTGGAAAGGAGAGCAATAGGGCAATATCTGGAAGGATTAGAGTGGACTCTGGGCAGAATCAAAGCATACTCATAAGACGAAGAAAATTCTGGGCTTTTAGACAGAAACAAAAACAAGCAAAGATTAGAGCTTGTTCAGAAGCATACTCCTTTAGGATTTGAGGATTTATGCAATCAGGGCCATATGCCTTGTCCACCTGGTGCTGGGAGAATATTCATAGGTTCAGTGGAAGGCAATGTGGGTGGAAGATTAGAAGTAGAGTCCTCTAAAAAACTGTGGTAAAAATATTAAAAAAAGCATTATCAGACCCCTTTATAAGAAGCTTCACTAGTGCCTAGAAAGCCATTTCCATGGGCTAGGACCACAGATCAAGAAATGTGATGGTGATGTGTTTGTTTTAGTATGATGACCATGGGATAGTTGAAGTGTGGAAATTGCATTCCAGGCTTGAGAGGTTTTGTGATACTTTGAGTCAATGTTTGTAATGTTAATGATGTGTGTGGCGTCTGGAGCACAAATGTAAGGAAGTGTGATGTATAAATGTCTGGGGAGTGTATCTTAAATGAGTGTATGTCTGTTGAAGTATAGTTCAAAATGGGATTGGAGGAAAGGATGTTTAATGTTTTCTGAATATGTTTTGTTGGAGTGGTTTCTCAAAGGATGGGATTTTTTGAGTATATGTAGCAGAAGTGAAAGGAAGACGTGAACTTTTATGTGTGGAGGTTGTGGATTGATTGCTAAATGGTTTGGGTAAAAAGGGGCTCATGCAGTTGCATAGAATTTGGTGTCGAGCATGTTAAAGTTGGATCATACTGAAAGTTTTTGTCTTCTTGTGCAGATGGTAATTGAAAGTCTTGTTTGTGTGGTTTATAGTTTTGTTGTCCTTACTTTTGAAAGAGTAGCTGACCAGGGGAGTTGGGCATAGTTTAGGGAACAGTGGACAAATTGCTTGTGGGGATTACTGAGGAATTCCTTTTCTTGTCCAAAACTGGTCAGGAAATTTAATTTGTTCATGGCCTTTGCGACAGCATAAAGAAACATTTGCAAGGTAATGATGCTAAATAGGATATAAAAATTTCAAGTTCTAAACATATGCTTTTTATTAACATGTCAGAGGTGGACTGATATGTTGCTCACTCACCCATTATATTTACATTTTTCTAATTTGTCACATTATTTTCTGTCATAATTCAAAATTTCAACACATATCTGTTTGTAAAGTGACTGTTCTATAATATTGTATAAACTACACACTGAATGCTAAGAGAGAGATGACAATGTATTCATCACAATGGTTGCTACATGATGAGTCTTTACTAAACTCCAAACAAGTACACACTACTTAAAAATAATGTGACACATTTTGCATATCATTTAAATGATCATAAAAACAAGTGATACATAAATGTTTTTTTTGTGAATTTTTGAAGACCATAATGATGTTTTGGTCATAGGTCATCTACACCTGTTTTGGATGACAGGATTCATCATCAGTTCATCAGAATTAATTTCATTGTTGAGCCCAAGTGCAGTCCATCAGTTGCAGCTTTCACTACTCTTCAGTGCCTTCCATAACACTAAGAACAAACTTTTCAGCTTCCCTTCGTTTCCCAAGTTTTGTCACCTTCCCAGTAAATCGAGTTTTTCCCCCACCTCGTCCCTCAAGAATTTCACATAATCTGAAACAAATTTAGAAACGTAAAACAGAGGTAAGACATCTTACTTATTTGACCTTCAAATTGTTTTCTTGGGTTATTGGGATGCTTTTCCGCATATTCTCTTGCACTAAGATGGTGCTGGGTCTTTAGCAAACAAGCATATATAGATATGAGGTGAGTTAAGTTTATATGTGAGTGCATACATTAAAAAGCAAAGAGTAAGGCAGAATGGCATGGAGAAAAGTTAACACAAAGGAGAAAGTTGAAGGAATTAAGTGTTTGAAAAGTAAAATAACTGCATTTTGAGACAAATTCATTGTGCTCACAGTTTTAGATCTAGAAATGATGTTTTGATGAATGACTTTCTGGCATTGAGGAGGAATACTTTGTTATGAAACTATGAGTTTTATGTCATCTAGACAAGTCAGTCAGATGCAATACCACAGAAACCTTTAAAAAATAAATAAATAAAATGCCCAGAAACCACTTTTCAGTAATCTGATAATGTCCTTGGCCTGACTCTAGTGTCAGCTACCTCTTGCAAATAGCTCTCACTCGGTTCTCTTTATCAGACCCACTTTGATTACTATTTACATATGTTTTCCATGGAGAAAGTTTTACACTTGTGTTGTCCCATCTTCTTAAACTTGTATATTTGTACCATGTCTTTACTCCCGGAATCAATACACCATTGCATAACTTCTGTGGTTCAAACATCATCATAATCATTAAAAAGTAATATAAATCTAAGGATAACCAACAGCACACAAATTTTCTTAACTGGAAACTTGCTGAAAATATTTACTCTTACCCTGGTCCTACTTGTGCCACAAGACTAGCTGGACCATGTACCAACAATGATCCTGGACCATTATCTTCCCCAGCTGTCAGAACCTTGAGCACACACTGTGGAAACAGAACAAGAGTATAATTTAAAATTCTTAAAAACTTCCACCTTATTAACAGTGGCTACAGGCATAGCAACTACACCTGAGAGTACAGACACCTTTTGGAGATAGATACTTCAACACTATCTATCTATCTATTTGTATCTTTGATGCCTGTTCCCTTCGGAAACTCTCTCAAAAGGGTAACCACAGGAAAAGTTTCCATAACTGGTGAACTCTAGTGCTGCTGCTTAGCCTTTAGTGCTTCACCCTTAACATGCCACTAGCAGAGGGGCAACTCTTGCATACTGTTTTCAGAGGCTCCTACCTATAGTTCCTGCCCAATGTTCCAACCTATTACTCCTACCCAAAGCTTTCATCTAATGCTCCTACCAACTACTTCTAACTAATGTTTCTACCTAATGTTCCTGTCTAATACTCCTATCTGTTATTTCTATCTAGTGTTCCTATCATCTTGCCAAAATACAAGGCTAGTGCATAGTGCCCACCACAGGAAATTCTAGTTACAAGGAATGGGTGTGACATAAGTGGTGCCAAGTGTAATGTGTGACAAGGAGAGATATATATATATATCTATTTTTCACTCCTCTGAATTTCATTCCATTCAAATTAATAATAAAAATGCTAGTCTCATAATCCATTAAATTAAATAATCTCAATTCTGTTACTGAGTTTATATTCTGATGTACAAAAGCTATCACTGTTAAAGACAATTTTTCAAGCAAAATCAACAACTGTGCATTAGTCGCTTTATCACAACTAAATAACACATACTAATGGATAAAAAAATTAAATCAGTTAATTATCCAATGAAATATCATAATCATTACTGTACCAAACACAGTTCTCAATGAGCTGACAACCCTATTCTAAAGTCACTCAAGTGGTGACAAGGACAGTATCTTCTACAAGTACATGCATAATTTTTTCATGCAAAGATAACATAAAACGATCTTAATTTACCTCATCATTGATTTCATTGATTATGGCACCTAAGTAGTTCATGTCTCCATCACGACGATGATGAAAGTAAACCTTAGGTCTTGGATCCTGTGCCAAGAACTTTTGGCCCTCAGCAACTGCCAGGTCTTTCAAAGCTTCTTTTAGGGACCTTAAAGTACCTGCCAAGGAGATGGAAATGACCTGTTGGATAACAATTAAGCAAATATAAGATAGGTACCAAAAATGAAAATGCATTCATGGAAAAAAAATAAAAAATAATTTGCTTAAATATACACAGGCTGAACGTGTCAGGCTTTGGTTTTGGTGAAGTGTATATGGCAGCTACAGAGTGGATGTATGAAATATTAAGGGTGATTTCTATCTGTTCCAACACTACCTCATTATGTTGGGTGAAACCAGCTGTGTCAGAAAAAGAACTGAAAATTATCAAAGTATTTGGAAAAACAATTACCTCTAGAGAAGAATAAGACAAAAATTCAGATAATACTGGAGACATGAGACTCCATTACCTGTTTCAATTTGCTGCCACATCAGTTAATTTACCTATGTTGTGTATATCATTTCTCAAATACAAAGGTCATTGGAATATGTAGAATCTTCATCATCCATTTCAGTTACAAATTACAAACTTTAGCAGACCGAAAACACTCAAGGCTGCCTCAGGGAACATATGAAATTTGGGATGTCGATAAAAGGAAGTTCATAAATAGAACAAAAAAGTAAGAAGGAAAAAGAGAAGAAATCTCTGAGGAAGATTACAAACTCCACAAATAACTGGAATGTTACCCTGTTTAGTTCAAAAGATGAAGCTCCTACTGCAGCAGGGACAATAAAACCCCTGTTTTCTAGTCATACTGTTTTTCACTTCAAGATCAGAATCTACTCCAAAGAAACATACATTCTAGTATCATCCCAGATCAGATACTTAACAAGAGTGCACTTTATTCACATCTTTTATCTCTTACCACAGTGCACTTCCTCTGTAATAGTTAAATCTACTTCGATTTTATTTTCTAGACCATTAATTACTGCATTCATATATCCTTTAATTATCTTTTTTGCAAACTAACTCTCATACATATCAGTAACTAAAGCAAAAACATAAACAAATTAGGTCTCAGAACATTTATGACGTCCCTTTTCTAATGAAATTTTATGTCACCTCTCTACCTTCAACTAGAACGTAAAACAACCTTCTACATTCTCGCAAAACACTTGACCTAAGAACACTTATGATGTCACTTTTCTACCAGAATCTTATATTGTCTCATACTCCCTCATCCAATTTTTCAGGGGCAATTATGTGGACCATTCATTTATGCAAACATCTTCCCATCTTTCTATCCATAAATTCCAATACTTAAAAAGGGCACTGAAAAGTTTAATCTATGATTCTGAGCTCTGTTTTCTAAGTGCTGCAAAAAATGAGTTGCATGTGTTAAATCATGTCAAATGGAATCTGTGACAGGGAGAGATTGTACGTTTTTGGGCAAATTAAGTAGATAAAAGTAAATAAAATATCTTAAACACATATACACAGGGTATCAAGTAGAATACAGTGTAAAGATTTTAAAAGAAGACAGAGTTAAATAAATTATAATCACAAAACTAAATGGAATCAAAATCATTTCAAATTCATACTTTTGAGGTCCTTTTGTTTTTTCTCCACCAGACGCAAATGGTCAGAGGGGCAAGAATGCAAGAGGGTGTTCATATGACGCTCTCTGTCAACACACTCCCCAAGGTACCTGAAAAATGTAAGTAATCTCTATATTTACTTAAAGGAGTAATATATTTGCCATATTCTCTGTATCTCATTAGTCTTCTTTTTCTGAGTATATTATGAGGGTGTTCTGACTGTGCTATTTCTTCTATATGTCTTGGTCAGGAATCTGGCTCAAGCCCACTTTGTCTGTTACCCAACACACCCAACACATACAGACACATGGTATCATTGTCTTTGCATGTGCTTAAGATTGTGAGATTTGAGACACTTAACACCTTTTGAAGATCGAGGCTATCATCTCAAGATATAGATGATGAAAATAAGTATACCTACTTCATAACTAGTGTATAATTAACTTCAATCAAGCACATTTGATCCAAAGCAGAATCATGAACTACATAGTAAGTGGTTAACTAATGGAAAAAGAAAAGGAAACATATCCATGCAATATTTCAATCAGCATAAGTAATTTTTACTAGCCCCTAGATTATTTTCAATTAGTACATTACCTTTCAGGCTACAGAAGCAGGAACTGGGATAATAAAGGCAATCTTCAAAGAACAGTTGAGGCTGCTTTTATTGCCATATTTACCATGAAAAGTAAGAATTCGAAAGACCATCAAGTTTAACACACCGAATTTCAGCAGCTCATTTTATACTTTCTAGGTGAGGAGGCTCTGTGAGTAAAGACCCTGTTAACAATAGCCTGGTTAGAGATGAAGATCATATTAAGGATTGTAACTGCTTAGAACTGACAGATTAATGGCAGAACTAGTTCAGTCACTACAACAAATGGAAATGCAACATAAATGATTGTTTCATTTACAGATTAAACATTTCTTAATCGAATGACGGTGAAGAGTGAGTGGACAATTAAAAGAAGAAGACGCTTCTAGCTTTCTTTTAAATAAAATGCTTAAGAACATGAATCTTTTAAGTAGTATAATTGAGATTTCATCAGTAGTTCAGGTTTCTTGAACAGAATGGAGTAGAAGAGAAACAAGTCAGCCTTAATCTGATGTATCTGCCTCAATCAGTAAAAGAAATATGGATAAGAGAAGACGATGATGTGAGGAAATGATCAGCTGAAAATTAATATGTATAGAAACCTGGGAGTTCCTAGAACTTTGGAACAAGTTTCAGCTCATTCAGCTTGACACAATGGAAAATTTCAGCGCTCTTATATGGAATAAGGAAAAGTTAATCTAATTATAAGAATTTCATCCTTCATGCAAAATTAAAGTGACACTGCAAGAATGGTACAATCTGAAATTTCAACCATCTGTGCACAGCTTAAGACCAATAAAACAAGCATTTGTGGCACATATTCATAAAAAAAATTGTACATCTGCAGACAACAGAAACAGACAAAAAGGTGAAAACATCCGTTTCACTGAGTTAGGTGATCAACATTGACTGTGCATCATGGCCCCTAATAATTATAACACCAAATATCAGGGAGTGAATTTCATCATTTTATGGACAGTGTTTGCCTATGAACACAAAGGAGCACGCTGAACATTCTATAGACCCTTCGCAGGTGCAAAAGGAAACAAAAACAATTCACTTTGAAAAAGCACTACAACAAACAATTCTGATACTACACTACACTGCAATTATTACTGAATATATTCAAAATAAGTTTTAAGATGATTCTCGATGGAAATATTGATAAATTTCTATTGTACTTAAAAATCCTTCATAAATCGCACTCCTACCTGAGGACCCTGGCACCTGCCACAAAGAAAAGCAGTGTCTTGTTAGCCTTCCCTTTCTCTGTATGAAGAAGCTTGATCGCCTGTATGTCTGCCAGGTTGCATACATGTGTACCACAACACATATTAGCATCTACATCCTGGATAGTAACAACACGTACTGGACCTACAACATCATCTGGCAAGCCCCTGGTTCGAATCTGTTCAATAACAAGTAGTGTTGGTTACCCAATATCTTATTTGGTGAAAAAAAGCAAATGAACTTCTTCATATGGTATACTGAATCCATTCAGCACATGCACTCACAGAAGACAGCAAACTAAGAGTTAAAGAAAAAAACATAAAAAAGGAGTATTCAATTCTGGAAAGACAGTATGCACAGGCAGGTGTATCTTCATGCAAGCTAAAATGAAGCATAACTATTGGGTACAAGAAAACATTTTTGATAAAGATTTTCACACATTTTAAAAATACGACTAACCTCTTTCAGCTCAGTGTCTGAGGCATCATATTCCTTTACATAAACTGCAGTAGCATCCCGGATTCTTTGGTTCACAGCATCTTCAACTGCAGAAATTTCCTCATCAGGAATTTCCTCAGTGTCAAGCTCAATATAAGACACAGACTCAGCTAAGTACCAGGAAGTTGTAGCATAACCATATATGGAGTCAGCAATAGCTGCAAATTAAGAAAAAAGGGGATTACTCTTATCAAGGCAAACTTCATTCCACTCTAATGCCTGAAGCTGCAGGAAGGATTAAACTGTTACTACTCTATTTTTAAGGCAGCAACAAAAATAGACAAATCAGGAAAACAACAAAAAAAGTAATTAAATTTATACTCTGCTGTATGTGGTAAAATGATGAGGATGATATAATCATTTCTTAATGTTTACAAGGCTGTAAAGTCCCAGAGTACCGAAGAAAGTATATAACGAAGCAAATACAGATATGGTATAAGTTTTCAGGAAAACAGTGAGCTAGTAAAATAGGTGTACTGGCAGCTCAAGAAAATCAGTCATAAAGTACTCTTACTTTAAGCTGTGTGAAATATTATTATACCTTTGGGGAAAAAATGTTACATGGGATCAGAAGCACATATTCCAGGGCAAGTAAGGACAAATAAAAGTTTATGAAGGAATCTAATGCAAATGACAATAGTAAATTTCTATGAAAGAAGGGGAAGGTCTCATGCTAAGTCAACTACAACAGCAGAGTAAGTCTGTAATGGTCTAAGACATTTCAGTAGGAGATAACAAAAAAGTACTTCATTAACTACATTCAGACTTAGATTAATTGTGAAGCTGAGGTTTGAAACTCCAAACTACCCCTCAAGGATTGCTATCTATGCTGTTTCTTTTACATGTACTGAAATATTTTTCCCATTTTCTACCTCTAGTCTTTTGCATGTAGGCTAGGCCATCACTTTCACACACTCAAAATTTCTTGAGTACTTACCAAAATCATTTTGACAACCACATCAGAGTATGTTTCTAGGACCACTTGTAGGCCATCACCATATGTGCACGTAGTTAGTAGTGAGAGTGTTTTGGGACAAATCTATATTCACTAACCATTCTAAATACCATGTATGGTAAGATGATATGCAAAGACAGGGAGAAAGCTTGTTAATTAACCAAAAAGAAATATAAAAGTTATGACACCTTTTACATCTCTTTTCCCATCTAAGCAAGGGAGCTTCAAGAACTGGCAACTGAAGTTTTGAGGAAAAGTCCTCATGTGCCACATTCTCCTATTCCCACTTTCACAAAAAGAAAATACCAGAGGGTATGATTTTAAGCTCCCTGCCTTTGTCCCACTTACTTGCTTTCTATGACAAGTAGAAGATATTTGCAGAATATTTTTCCTCCCTTACTTCCAGGATATGCCATATATTACTCATACATTTTTTCTTTCTTGGGTATCAGTTTCTCTTCTCAGGCAAAAATTTAAAAAATACATACAAAACAGTCCTTTTGAATAAAAACATCTGAACCCAGGTATGGAAAGCCTAACTATTCTAACAATTCATCTAATCTCCCAAACAATAATACTAAAACATGCTCAACTACTCACAATCTTTAAAGATAAACTTAACAAGTACTAATCTAGTATTCTCTATCTCATCATCCATCTTAAGGTAAATGAACTGTTGGCCAAGATTAGGTTAATTCAGATAATAGTCCCAGCTACAGACAAGCCACCTCTTGCATGAACAAAAGCAAGTGGCTGTGAGCACCTACTGAATAATCTTAAAATGCAAATATCATCCCTTTGGCTCAAAACCTATTCTATATATTAACCAATTCTCAAGAAAGAAGTCAAATTACATAGCAGATGCATACACGAGAAGGCAGCTACTAGCCCTACTGCAAACAAATCAAAAGAAATACAAGGGAATATTCTTAACATCACTCTGCTTTTAATATATGAAACAGCAAGTAAATATAGTCATATGGGACATATATATGAAACCAGCTAAAAGCAACAAACATCAAAGCTAAAGCATACCTGTAATGAGGTGTTGAGCTGTATGCTGCTGCATGTGGTCATGTCTGCGTATCCAATCGATCTCTTGGGTGACCAATGATCCCACCTCAAGTGGCTTTTCCAGATAGTGAACAGCATCTCCACCTTTCCGAATTATACGTAATACAGGGATGCCATCTACTGTACCACGATCATCTGGCTGTCAGATGAATATTTCAAAAATACATTCTTAATTAGCTGCATCACAAATTACTAGTATTATGTAGGTTCAGGCCATAATTTTCTGTATAAATATCATGTATTTCTAATGTATTCCATCTCAAAAATAAGCCTGGCATACTTGATGCACTGCAAAAGAGATTGTGAAAATCCACAACAATGCAATAAATACACTTCCAAATTCAAACAGCAATTACTGCAGTAGCATACATATATGTGGTGCATCCAAACTTAAAGCTACAAAACCGTATGAATTGGAATGAAATTATATCTGAATGTTGACAGAAGCAAGTTGTGGAAATCATAGATTTCCTAATCTCTTGGTTGTGCTGCAAGACCTCCCATGAACCATAAGTCTGAATTGCAAGAGAAAATTATGGCTATACAAGTCCTTCATCCAGCTCAAAGCTACTAGCTAATTATCAACCATCTAAACCTAACAATACTAACAAGAAAATTTTGCCCGTTTGATGAAACTATCATTACTTACGATTTTTTCCACATTAAATCAGATCTTAGATTTAAATGCATAAAATGAACATAAGTCACAAGGATATCAAATGTATTCTTACAAAGTATTCCAAATAAAACTTAAAGTTACTTTATCTTCATTTCATAATATAGATTAAAACACAGACACACATTCCCTAAAACCGTAGGAATTTCCTGTCTCTGCATGCAACCTCTTTAAAGCTAGTTCTTGGAATTCAAGGCAGGACATACTGATTTACAGGACCTATAATTGCTACACAAAAGTAATTACAATTGTTCTAATACTGAATCCTTCAAAAACATGGATACAGTTTTCTTCCCAAAATAATTCCATGCTCATCTGCATTCAGGACTAATCATATCAGATCCAGGTTCTAGCTCAACAAGGCAGCTTGCAGTCGTGGTAGTATCTGGAACCAACGCTATGTTTCTGTGGTTTCCAGCTCGCTAGTTAGTGATTACTTTGAATGGCAATTTAGAATATCCATTGAAGAATGGGCTACTTGGACAGCTGACAGATCAGTCACACCATAGTTCCCATAAACACCAAGAACTTATATCACTGACAAGTTTCCTGGCAATAATCTGATGTCATATTACGGTGTTATCTTTTCATCAATCCTCACTTCTTTATCATATATCTTTCAGTTCACTTTTAAACATATTTTAGCTAACAGCTTTATAAAGAGATTAGCATGTGCAGAGACCACTGAGACTCATGGTAACATTCTGTCTCTTTAAAATACAGGTTCAAAGAATATACTATAAAATGAAAGCAATATTGATAGTGTATTTGGAGGATTTTATCAGTTTTATTAGGTTGCTCTATACACTAACACAGTACACCATAGGAGACTGTCCAACAATTAATGAAGCAAAAAACAAATAACTTCACAGCAACAATTCTAACTTGTATGAAATATAAACAGTCATCCTTGTACTTAACACAAAAACAATAAGACATTAAAAGAGATGGCAACATAATCTTTTAATAACATCATGCTTTCTATTTCTCTATAACAGTTACTGAAAAACCATTTCTGTCATTTTTCAAAGAAAATGAAAAAAATCAGGCTCTTAGTACAACTATGACAAATTCCAATAGTAGTCAGCAATATTCAGCGTGAAGGAAAAAGATGGTACATGTTAATGTCGTATTCATTCGTTATCTCATAATAATGAATGTATATACTGTCTCCTACTTACATTGTACTTTCTGTACCAGTTCCTTATCACATTCTCCCAACAGACAAAACTAAACACTTTTCTGAATCCAAAGTTACACCACCATTAACTCCCTTCTCAAAACATCAAATAATTGTACACTATGGCCTTACCTGACCTCCTCCCTCAGGAAACATAACTGTGTCTTCAAACGTTGTTTCATAGCACTCGACTTTCTTCTTTTTACTATTTTCCACAACATCTAGCTTGGCAGGGTTACATGTGACAACCTTTGTTGTGTACTGAAAAACATAGACCCTTACAATGATGCAATTTGCACTGTAGCTCTGTCTTTACATAACAAAAAAGCATATACTACCACTACTAAAAAAACAATTATGAGAGCTTTGTTTCATCTCTGACAGTTTCCTGATGGCTTCCTAAAAGGCTTGACATAAAAAATTTGATCAAGGTTGTATAAGAATGTGAAAGCATTTAGATAATAATAGTAAATCAGCAAAAGATCATCAAAATGAGCCCATAAATTTTAATGAATAAATTTAATTACAATTAAAAAGCAGTAACCTTCACATACAATTTTAAGACCAAATACTCTGGAAAAGATGTAAATTTCACATGTCTTCAGTATTCAAATTCAAGTAAATTGGAAACAGGAATCATAAAGATGAGTATCACATGCTTGCAAAAAAAAAATCTATGCATCAATCTTTGCTAAAGCATTTCTAATGATGGGAAACAACATAAACTGTTAGCAATATTCGAAGTTCATTCTAACAAACATATATATAAGTAAACTGAATAAAACCTGGTTAGCCTTAATGCAGCAGGACATTATGGGATTATGAATTATGTATCAAACATATAACATGAGCTGCTTAAATCATACTTTCTATCTTTCAGATTCTATGAGAGTCAAAATGCTTAATCTAGTGATCAGAAAATCATAACTAGTTATTTTGGCTTAGAAATAATGCAATGGACTGTGGTGATATGAAACTTCGAACACCAGACTCTTTAATCATCTTTCATGGCTTTAAAAAATGAAGTCACCATACGTAAAGCCTGAAATCTGGTCTAAGGTCATTACTAATAGGACTATATATGGGACTGAACTGAAAGCTAACAGTAGCCTTACTCTCCCATGGGATGCCGGTGTTTGCCTATCCTTCGGCCCAGGTTGAGTACTCTTATTCTACTTTAACAACTGATTCAGTAACTAAACAAAGTTTTTACATATACTCACTGTTTTCTCATAAGAATGACGTTGGCAGTAAAATACCATTGGAAGAAACTGACGGTATATTACACTAATAACAGAGTCCAGAAGCAGATTGCTGTTATCAGTGGAAGAATTAGCAATGCTGGGAAGGAATGTGAAGTATTGGTAAACAAAGTCCAGGGGATACAGGCTGGGCCTTTATTGGTAAACAAAGTTCATGGGATACAGACTGAGCCTTTATTGATAAACAAAGTCCAGGGGATACAGGCTGGACCTTTGTTGGTAAACAAAATTCATGGGATACAGACTGAGCCTTTATTGGTAAACAGAGTCCAGGGGATACGAGCTGAGCCTTTGTTGGTAAACAAAGTCCAGGG
>JAUUEG010656839.1:0-13233 GCA_032361445.1 Panulirus gracilis
AGTTTTACAAAATCTGAGAAAAATGCTATAATGGTGTACTTGCAATGTGCTTTAGATAGAAAAAAAAATGGTTGACAGCCTTTTGAGGGATGAAAAGAAGCTGCACAGTTTACATTTATACTTAGATCTTAAGTAATCCTCATTTATTTGTAGGCAGTGGAGTTTCCCACTTACACAGAATAATATGTATTAGTATCAGTAAAATGTATTTCTTACTTTTTTTTACCTATCTCAAAGTAATGTGTTACCTTAACGAAAAAATATTGTGACAAGTGTATAGGAAATAAACGCTACATTTCCTGAAACTGCAGTTTTATTTAAACTCTTGGATGCATCATCAACAGATTTCTCTATACACTATAATAAAAACTGTTTTAACACTACTTGTTAATCTTGGGAGTAGCAAATAGATCTATATCTTGTTTGATAAATTATACTTGCATTTTTTATTTTGAATCTTAAAAAAATGATAGAAATATATAAGGCAGTGTACAGGTCACATTGCAAAGCAAACTCTATGAATTGATGTCTCTCCAGGGTTAATATTTCAGATGAGCTTCAATATTCATGAGTCTTGAAACTCGCTCAGGATCAGCCCCTTGCTAACTGTGTGCATGTGCCGAACAATCTGGTCTACTTCCAGGAGCCAAAATTTTGGTTTACACATGTGAAAATTATTATTCATGACTGTCATGAAACCTGGTGAGATGCAGACATGGATGCATCTCTAAAGGTGCCCACCTAACTTTTAGAATAACTATCATTTTTATATTCCAAGAAGTTTTTGTGAAAGACAAAGACTCATTGGGGAAGCGCAATAAATAAAGAGCAAAACAGAAACAAAATTTTATAAGAAGTCAAACCCAAAGCAAAACAGAAAATTTTTTTTGTAAGAAGTCAAACCCAAAGCATTCATAAATCAACACACGCACAAGAATGAATGATTATAATAATTATATTTATCATAAATTTACTCTCTTAATTCCACACAACTTCTCAAACCACTTCTCAACCCATGCACAATTTGTGAAACTGAACACTTGAGCTTCTAAAGTGGTATAGGTGCTTTTTATTAGCTCCTGCATCTTGTAGAAGGCAACTAAAAGGAGTGGAGGCCTGGAAATCCTTCACTTCTGTTTTACTCTTCCAAAAGAAACAGAAGGGGGCCAAGTGAAGATTTTCCCCTCTAAGGCTCAGTCATCTATTCCTGACACTACTTCATTAACGCGGGAAATGGTGATATGTATGAAAAAACTCGCTAACGTAGGAAATGGTAAATATGTATGAAAAAAAAACACGTTTTGCTTTCATCCCAGACTTGAAAGAAACTTGTTTGATGCAGTCTTGTTCCTCAACCACACACTAAACCTATTTTGAACTTCATGAATTCAATTTGGGATACTTCAAACAAATTTCTGAAGACTGAATTTCCACGCAACCTTCTAACAAATCAACTCTAATTAAATAAGGTCAAATGACTGTAACACATGTGATGCTTCCTCCCACAGCCACATTGCTTCAATTCACTCTATCCTGTGCATGCCTTTCATCCTTCTGCATGTTCAGTCCCCAACCACTCAAAAACTCCATCCTCCCATCTCCAGTTCAATCTCTCCCTTCTTGTCCCCTAAACTTCTGACATATATCCTCCTTGTCAACCCCTCCTCACTTGTTCTCTCCATGTGTCCAAATCATTTCTGCACATCCCCTTCAACCTTCTTAACCATACTCTTCTTATACCACACCTCTCTCTTACTCTATCATTTCTTTCTCAAACAACTCAACTAATTATTCTTGCAAGTATCTAAGCAATCTAGACAGACATGTATTACAGTTAGTTCACCAAAAATGAGCATATAGAACACATGCTATCTATGAAAGCAATTTGCCAAAATATCTATGATAGTACATATCCAAGCACCTTCAGCCTATAAAACAATATGGGATACAGCTGAATCCTGAATCCTATGTCCTAACCTAGCCTCCATTTAATGCTGTGGTTTATATAGTTCACGTGTCTCTTGAATTTCTTAGCAAATTTTTGTCCTGAAATACATTCAAAATTGCAGATAAAGATAGGGGCTGTACCACTGCTGGCACAACAGGAAAATTTCATATCTTAAGACTGCAAGCCAAATTAACTCTTCTAACTCAACACTACCCCTGTTCACACACACACACGAAAAAAAAATCTGTAGGATGTAATATTGAAGAAAAACAAAAAAGTAGTATATTTTCCTCTATGCTGGTTTGGGAGTGTGTTGAGTGAGTGGGAACTGGCCCTCTGGGTGGCACAGGTGTGATTTCATTCTTCAAAAACTTAATCACATTACACTCCAGATCTTTACTTGGAGAGATTTCACACATACAATCTGTATCCTTTACATATGCATCTTTATCATATGCATTATTTTAAGTATTTACACATTACTTTCACAGAAAGATCGTTATTTACATGAACATATGCACAAATAACCATATTTTCATTGAAAATAGAAATAATAATACAAGAGGAATTGTTTATTTTACAGTAAAAATGTCTACTAGTCTAAACATAAATCTACCTTCCCACTATGATGACTCAGATTCTCTTTCTTTAATGGTTTATGAGTAACATGACAAGACGGTTTTTTCAAGCTGTGTTGTTAGGCTGTTGGTGACAACAATGAATAAGACTTGGAACCATGCATCAGCTGGAAATTCAAAATGTGCCACAAAGTACCAAAGATACATTTGTGGCTTGAAGCACTCTACTATGTAGCGTTGAAAGGGTTAAAGGTGATGGCAAAATTTCAGAGATGCACTGGCTCAGCCTACCATAGCAGAATTCAGCTTTAGGATTATTATAATCAGTGACATAAAAGATAATATGATGAACTGACGTGTGATTACAATTTTTTTGTCACAGTATTTTCATTAATTTCAAATTTTTTCTCCATCAAAGTCATCACTTTCATTTGTTTGAAAACATATGACAATTCTTGTGGTGTCCTGCAATATCTGCCAAATGGATTTTATGAATTTAAGTGTGCTAGGGATCATTATCTCTGGGGACAGGTGAATAAATATTATTCACATATCTCCTGCATTTCATAGAAAGCAAATATGAGAGGCAGGAATTAAGGGTAAGAAATCCTCTACTCCAGTGTCATTTCCTAACATAAGAAAGAGTAGTGCAATGATTTATCCTGGAAAATATAGCTGTCTTCTGTTCCTTATAATACCTTACAGAGGAAGGAAAAGGCAAGTTGGTATGAAAAAGTGCCAGTACCTACACTATCTAGACATATATGAACTGCACTTTATTCTTCACCAGATGCTACACAAAAAATAAAGCAGTAACAGCAGTACACAGTACAGTACTGCACTTGTGATGAAAACAAATTCTATAGTGTAATACAGCCAAAAAAGCCCTTGTAAATTTTAGTCCACTACGAATTTTTGGTTAATATGACCCATCCTTCCCCTATACAGTTTGGTATAAAGAGGTTACAGGGTATTTATTTTACATTCATTTTTCCTCTAACAAATACTGCAGCTTATGTTGTCAATAAAATTCTCAGTTATTTCCTTCCTAGATCCCAATTACCTTATCTTTTATCCATATACACCAATTTCTTAATTTTTAAACTTAAAGCGTTCATATTTGACATCCTTTGCCATCCATTTATCTCTGTTTTCTGGTGAATGCAGGGTTTCCTTTTTTCCTCAACCAGTTTTCTTAAAGCTTTACTCCATTTTTTCTCCTCTACCAACTTTTTCATTCTTTATTCAACCATACAGTACTGCTCCCTCTGCAACTTACACCTGCAGCATAACAAACCTGATAATGCTTTCTTGAACTGCCTCTACATCACATCAGAGGATTTGCCAGATAAGGGAAAATTAAATACAACAGTTCTTTCTACCCCTTATCCATATACTGGTAGTTGAAATGAAGGACAGCTAAAGGCATAATAGATAAAAGAAATTGTTTACGACATCTGAAGTGTAACCACTTTGACAGAGTTAGTCTCTCGCACATGAAACAACTGAAAAGATCATTGATCAAAAATATAACATTAATACATGGAAAAATCATTCTGGAGAAGCAATTATGCTAGCAATGTCTCTAATATCATTAGGCCCAAGTCTGCAGCATCCACCAATCACTGATGAGCCACGTTTTTGCCATTCTTTAACGTCTTTCAAGAAAAGCCATTTTTCACTTCTACCCTCCCATCTGAAACAAATATATAGAATGAATGATCAGACTTTCATCACTGTAAGAAAAAGTTTAATCAAGGTGCAATGGGATATGCCTTTCGCATAAAACTTTAATATTTCTTATACCCTACACAACTACAGGTTTATCACATTTTCAGGGTAAGATTATCATTTACTGCAAGAAGGCACATCAACAAAAGAGTTAGGTAAGTTGTGAAGAAAATCTTGAATGGGAAAATATGGATGAATGAATGGAACCAGTTATTTAAAGGACAGCAAATGCAGTGTTAAAACTCCTCTCAGTACTGTGCAATAATGAATCGAATCAGTTATCTAAAGAACAGCAAATGCAAAGAGCGTTAAAACTCCTCTCAGTACTGTGCAATAATGACTGGAACCAGTTATTTAAAGAACAGCAAATGTAAAGAGCATCAAAACTCCTCTCAGTACTGTACAATAATGAATGGAACCAGTTATTTTAAGAACAACAAGTGCAAAAAGTGTTAAAACTTCTCTCAGTACTGGGCAATAAGTAATCTATACACTTTCTGTACATGGTATGTCAAACAACCTTATCTTTATTTCCACTTCAACTCCAAGTAACTTCACCTGAATACACTCTTTCAGCTATTTTCTCTAAATACTCATATAATTTCAGCACTGCATCTTTTGATAAATAAGTCACTCCCTTATTAACATCCTCAGCACTCCATCTTTTAATACATCATGAGGCACTCTCTTTTTAATATGTTATATCTTTCTGATGAACCTCGAAATATTGGAATCACAGCTTCCTTGGCTGATACTTATGAAAAGGTGATATCAAAAAGCATTTACATTTTTCTGCAGTAATCAAATCATGATGTAGTAACCAGTAAACAGTGCTACTGTTATAAGTTGGGTAACATATATGGGCAAAACTTGATCTTGGTCATCACAACTGATCACATTATCAAAAGATGAAAGGCAAAATCACAGATTTCCATTGATTATCAAGGGTTGTTTCATAAATTTCCGAACCAGGAGATTTTTCTTGGGTCATATGAGCAATCAGAGTAAATCTTGCATACACACAACTCAAACTGTTCTTTTAAGTGAAAACTTCATGTGTACAAGAGAAACTGTTAAAAGTAAAAACCTAAAGGTCCATGTAACACTGTGATTAAGATATAAACAGTCAATCAAACAATTTCAAGAAACAGTTCACTACAAAAAAATAAATGCAAGTCAATTCTTAATTTAAAATATATAATGACATATAAAAAATTACATGACATATCTTACCCTTTGTTGGCTGTGTATTTTTCACCAGAATCAGGATACACAACTCTAGGGAGAACTGTGGGTGGAGGAAGGCTTAAATTTGCCTTATCCAGGAGTGAAGTGATGTATTGAGGTGCACTACAGTTTATGCCAACTGCTAGTAACTGATCTCCAGCTTTCTCATAACACATCTTGGCAGCTTCTCCAAAACTGTCTCCATAGTTAGTGTGTTGGCCATCCTAATATAAGGAAAGTTAGAAGTTTCGACTATTAGATGACAGAAGCAAAAGAACAGTAATCACATAAGAATCAAAACAATGATCTATGCTTTACCAAAGTAATGTGCTACCAACTACACCAAAGATACTCTTGCTTCCTTCTGACCTCCCTGGCACCACAGATTCACTTGTCTTATTCATATACCAGTGCAAATGTATGTGGTCAACAGAAACCAAGTGGAGGACACATCACTTTTGTGGGACTGACATCTGAACTTCAATGTTAAGGAGATAAGCTAATCTGCATTATGGCCCTTCTTGACTTTGTGTGCTAGGAACAGTACCTTTAAGCACTGAAATAACCTGATTCACATTCCTCAGTGAGTACATATCTTTGCTGACATTAACTATTCTACTTTTAAGCTTTCATGCTTTTTCATCAATACTGATAAGTCTATTGTTAACACAATCATGTAATGCACCTTATTTTCAGAGGCCTAAAGGGAAAAGACAACCAGGGGTCCTGATGAAACAAAGTATTATTTCTCTGATGACTGTCTAGGTTTCACACACCTTTTAAGATATATTTATCTATCTATCTATATCTCTGATGCCCATTCCCTCCAGGTACTCCCATCAAAGAGGTGGCAATGGGAAAAGAGTCTCCACTTATTTCTGTCCTTACAAGCCTTCCTCGCATACACTACACATTTCATGTGTTCTTCCAACATTGCTCTCCCTCCAGCATACTTCCACCCTATTTCCCAATGTCACAGGTGGTCTCCTTTCACACCAATCCCTTTAATTTCACTATCCTACACCCTCTTTGTAATCTCCCTATCTTACATTCCTTCCACATACACAAACCTATCCATCTATCAACCTATATCTTTGATGCCTATTCCCCTTTGGGAACTCCCTTTACGGGGTGGCAGAGGAAATAGGCTCTCTAAAACTTGTGAACTCCAATGCTGCTTCTTAGCCTTTAGTGCTACATCCTTAACAGGCTACTGGAAGAAGGCAAGTCGAGCACAGTATTTGAAGAGGCTCCTAACGTACTGCTCTTGCTGACTGCTTTTACCTAATTCTCCTGTCCAAACCACCACAAAGTATTACATTCCACCCACTCTACCACTCCACAATTCATTCCCTGCCATAACACATCTCTCATACACTCCATCATTTCTTTCTTCATACCATCTAGTCATACCACATGCTCTTCCCAAATGACTCGTTTCCACAGCCTAGATTCTTTCAACTTACAACTCCCTAACCTTCATTATTCTATCAAAAAGGACGAAATGACTCTTCTTCCCTGTACTGCTCTCTCCCATATCTCTCCTTCCATACCACCATACCCAAAACAGCTCCTAAAATTAAAGTCTTTCACCTCTTTCAGTCTTTCTCCATCCCATCCCATATCCCAAACAGTTTAGTACACTTTCCTCTTTCACACTATAAGGTAATGGCCTGATCATTGTAATGCCTTTTTTCATTTTTAACAACAGAGAGATCTGCATGCCTTAGACAAGTCAGTGGTACATCATTGCAAAATGATGTTTTTTATGACCTCTGACTGCAAGTGGTTACACAGCATACCACTACATGTTCAAAGAAGACTATGATTAAATTTTCCACACGAAACTATTCTTGTATATTTCAGGGAGGAATATATGTTTTGAACATATCTTTAGTAGGCCATTTTCTTCCTACTGTCAGTGATGATATGGTGCTATTGGAGAAAGTAATGGAGATGGTGGGATACAGCCAAGAAAGCAGGACTAAACAGTATCTCAAGACTCAGAGTTAAGTCTACCATCATGTAAATGAAAAAGGAGAGAATGTTGAAATAACACTGTATATATAAAATCCATAACTACAAACTATGAAATTATTAGGCAACTCTCAAGTTGTTGTTGTTGTTGTTTGAGATTAAACCTCCCTACAACTCAGGGTGCTCTAGGGTGGCCTGCCAGTGGAGGGACCTAAGCACTGTGCCTATGGGGTTGGGCTTGTTATCCCACCAGGCTCCCATGAGAGCCAGGATCCCTCTGCAACTCTCAAGATTGTCATAATGTACTGTGGAACAGAGAAGCATACTTAATACTAACCTTACAAGAGAAACTCAACCAGGCTTTGGTATTTGGGAACTCTCGAAGTAAATCTAGAATAGCTAGTGCTTCAGCTTGAGCAGGGATAGTCTCAATTGCCAACAAATCAACTCCAGAATTAGCCAGGGTTTCCATACGAGGTCTGTGCCACTCAATAAGATCTTCAGAAGTCACTTTTGATACATAGGCACCAGTATATTCAGAACCATTTGCCTGGCATGCTCCATATGGACCAATAGAGCCTGCGACTAAAGGCTTTTTACCTGAAATAAGGATGTGAATATATACATAATACAGATTCATGACTACCAATTCCTTATATCCCAATGCCTGACAAAGCATAAAATGTGAGTACGGTACACTCATCAGTACAGAAATATCTGCACTAAGTACTTTATGAGCTATACCCGTGATTCTATAATGCTTCATGATCAAAATGGGTAAATACAGTTATCCCAACATTCAACTATAAATCTTGAATCACAAATTCCTTTGCTAATTAAGATTTTTCATAACACTCGTATCACATATCTAAAATCAGTGGATGAAGCTACTGGAGACTACATGTTTCCCTCACACTCACTGGTTAAAGACACTATTAAGCTGCTACACCAGTAACATGGTGTATCTAATTTTCATTAAAAGGGCAATTCAAAATACATAAACACTACCTGCGGTTTATTCTGAAGCACAACTGGCCAATGATACTGTAAAGGGCTATACCTATGTAAGAGCCACAATTGCCTTAATATTTACCATTTCTAACATACAAATCATATGTATTGTACCACCAACACAAAGCAGTATATTGCGACTTGTTTGAATATTCTTTGCCTCTGATTAGCATCTAACACTGCATTGATCACTACAATAATCCTCCCCTCTTTCTTTTCTCCATACATGATCTTTCTTTAACCTCCAACTCTATTTACTCTCTTATGCCAGTGATTCCGCTACACACTTTTACTCACTTTCCCTTCCCTCCTTTACTCATTCTTCTTTCTGCAATGAACACGTTTCCTTTCTTAATTTGGACCTGCACAACACTGCAGAATGGGGAAGCAGTTATCAGATTAAATTCAACAATGCCAATATGCACTTTTTTTTTATGTGTCTGGTATGGCATGGGCAAAAAAAAAGACTCAATCAAAGCCATTTTAGGTAAAAAACATATAAAAACCAGAAGACAGATATTAAAGAGAAATGAGCGCCAAGCATACCTAGGTGAAATTACATTCAGAGTATTTTTGTTTTAGTTGACAGGTGTTGAATGTCTGTTGCTGTTTGGCCACAAGTGATTGCTCTGAGCACTCTCTTTTTTTGTGATGTGTCCCTTCGATATATTTACCTCTAACGTTGATGACCAGACAAGTGAAGGGAGTTTATGGTGAAGAAAATGGGATGTTTGTAGAGGATATTAAGGGATTTTTTTTTTTGTCCAAATCTGGCATCAGTAACTGTTCTGGGGGCAGTAATTTGTTTATGGCCTTTGTGTTTGTGTATGTGGTGTAAGGAGTGAATGGTATGTGTGTGTGTCATGTGATACCTTGAGTGGCTGGAGTCTTATTGAATAGGAGTAGTTAACTATTCAGAGTGATGAGATGGAGGAGGTTGGATTCATGTCTGTCACTAGTTCAGAGAGTGATGGTGGATTTCTGTGTGAATGCAGACATTATGTTTCCAGTGAGCAAAATGTTCTGATTCCTTGATGTAGTGTTACATTTTGTTTTTGCTTAAGTAGTATCAAAGAGCTGCAATATGACTTAGGTCATCTGCATATGAAAAGCATTATACACTTTGGTCTACTGTACGTGACAAGTCATGAAGGAAGAGACTGAAGGGGGCTGGAGAGAGAACTGCTTCCTAGAGGACTCCACTGAAGAGCATGATGGTTCTGGAGATGAAGCATTAGGAAATCAGTAACTTTTGAAATTCAATTTTGTATATGCAAACTGAAAATAAAATCAATGCAAGTAAAGTATGTCCTACTTTTATCACTGATCTTTGCACAATACTCTTGCACTGCTTCCTGGGCTAGTGATACAGAAAGTTTCATGAGTTTCCTGGCCTCTTCTTCTGTAATTTGAAGATGATTACACAGCCCAGAAATGCTTGCCTGATAGCTGGCTGTAATAATAATCTCTGCACCAGCTTCTAGGAAAGATGCATGAACCTGAAATAATGGAAAAATTATTCTTAATCAAGTGACCCTGGATTAATCACATACTAGAATGAAAATGTTATAAAAAATAATTCTAGTCAACAGTGAAATATGTTCAGGTATGGTTTTCTGTACATTATGCATTAAGACTTGTACATCAGACACTGATGCTTGTTGTAGTGTTGACAATATAAACACATTATTGAATACACATTATTAAAAAAAAGTTGATATGCATAGAGAGGTACAATAGGGTTGGGATCTTTCTATTGGTGCACATCAGTGCTGAATAAGGGTTAGTGGTCATGTGATACCTATGGGGAAACTTTTTGTCCTCCTGTGGACCCCAAGACTGAAAGGGCTGGCCTGGGTAAGTTAAGAGATAATCATACAGAACAAGTCTAAATATCAAAATTACAAAACCTGAAGTGTGGTACAATGAGGAAACAATTGGAAGCAGATTAGCCAAATTATCAGATGTCATAATTCAAGTGCTATCATATTAGTGAAAAAATCACAAGATTCAGCATAAAGTTACGTATACAAACACACACACACACACACACACACACACACACACACACACACACACACACACACACACATTTATTGATACAAATGAATACAGAGAAAATTACACCAAAGATGCATGTGGGAATGACTTGGAAAAATAATCAAATGAGCCAGTTAAATCTTAGTTACCAAAAAGTGAAAATATTTTTGGAATAGGAAATGGGATGATGTGCAACTTGAAGGGATGGCAAATCAAAAGCACTAAAGACCAATTCATGCTATAACCTAAAGCCAAGAAAATAAGTTCTTTGGGTTTGGAAGAGGCCATAAAAGACCAGAGGAACATATCAAGTGACCTATATGAAAAATTAACAGATAGGTCAACTTAAAGACAAATTAGTTACCTGAAAATAAACTGGAGAACCAGGTGAAACAGAATGGTCATATCTGATAAAAAAAAAATGGATATAGGTAAACTATATCTGTCAACGAAAGAAATGTGACATTATGCGGTATACCCAAGAAATCTAGCTCACCTGTTTGATTGCATGAGGATTGGTGGCTAAAACACGGGCACTCCACAGTGGGTCTCCATTCACAGAAAACCCTGTCTCTTGTAAAGTTGAACCCAGTCCACCATCCACAATCCACTGATGACCCCGCAGCATTATGTGCAAGCCTATCAAATGTTACCAGAATTTTACATCCAATATTTCCAAAGATCTCAAGCACTAGCTGAATACATGAAAATATTCCTCACACTACCCACTCTCTGCACTTTTTTTTTAACACACTCTGTTCCTTCTACTTCATTTACATTTAACTCAGGTATAATTTCATGGTGCTTTATAATCTTTCCCAAAGTCAAACAGGCCGCCTACAGGTAAGGACCTACATCATACTGCGGTACAACAATCACCAACATCCCAAAGTTCCTAATACACCACAGAAACCAGCAGAATTCATGCATGTAGCACATTTTGGAATTCCAAAATCATGCTTTAAGTAATGCCCACTATTGATGAGGCTGCAGTAACATATACCATTTTTCAAATGGGCACAAGTATGTCTATCTTTTAAAGACAACAACTTTTTCAATCATTCTGCCCAAAATCAGCTCAGCATTCCCTATTCACATCATCAGTCATTACACAGTATTTCATGTCTATCCAAAGACCCACATCCTTTACCAATATTCTCTTCAGAGAGTGTTCATTTGGGATTTTAATTCAACTACTAAACACACAATGGAGTTATTCTTAGTCATTCTTAATACATTTCATTCATTTGAACATATTACTCAGTTGTTTTCTAGTTATCTACTCTGTTTGAAGATCCAAAGTGAAAACATACAAAGTACTTTTTTCAGGCACTAAAGAAGATGCCTTTTGACTAAATCAGATAATACATTAAAGCAGTGGTTCTCACTTACACAGTAGTTGGTAAGCAGCCACTGACTTGGGAAGCATATAACTGGTACTACCCACCTGGGTATCAGAAGGATCAGTAATGGCTGCATAGTGAGCTAGTACTTCAGTGGTTGTCAAGTAGCACTCCTTTGACCCAGGTAACTGTCTTTTCTTTCTGCCTCATCCACATGGGGACTGCCGGCATTCTGTCCACAAACATGCAATCTCTCCTTATCACACATAACACTCGAAAACACTTAATTCACACAACTTATTCTTCGCAACTACATTTTTCTGCAGAGTGCTATGCACTAGCCCTGCCTTTTGGCAAAATAGTAGGAGCAATAGACGGAAGTAATAGGTTGGAACATTAAACAGGAGCATTAGGTATAAGTAGTAGGTAGCAATATTAGCTGCAAGCATTTGGTAAAAGTAGTAACTTGGAACATTAGGTAGACACATTAGGTAATAGTAGTTGGTGGGGACTTAGGTAGGAGCCTCTGAAACACTGCACTAGAGTTGTCCTCTGCCAGTCACCTTTTAAGGGTGAGGCAATAAGGCTTTAGGCAGGAGCCTCTGAAAACACCACTAGAGTTGTCCTCTGCCAGTCACCTTTTAAGGGTGAGGCACTAAAGGCTAAGAAGCAGCACTGAAAGTTTGTCAGTTATGGAGACTTTTTTGCCATGGCTACCCCTCAAGGGAGTTCCCAAAGGGAATGGGCATCAAATACATATATAGACAGAGAGACAGGTAGATTCTCATCCTTTTTCTATGATGATCCATTTTTCTCCAAGTAAAAAAAAAGAATAAAATAAAACTTTTGAACAAGTACTGTATCATTAAAACTAGAAAACTACAGTGATTGACAGAATAAGGGTACTGAATATAGCAAACAGAGCAAAATATCTTATGCTTGCTAACTTTGGGATTAAAACAAACATGTTTTTGACTGCTGCAAAATTTCTTGATGGCTTTGAGACCCAAAGAGAAATGCATTGTGACCCTGGGGTTGAGAGCCCCTTTCTTGAATCAATAGAAGGAATCCTTCAGAGTTGATAGTGAAGGCTGGAAGTAAAGCAGTAATACCATGTATGAGAACAGAGAGGTAGGAAATTCTAAAATGGGAAATAATATTCATGGATGAAGTAAAAACACTTTTAAGCTTGTTAAAAATGAGAGTGGTGTGGGTGGGATAAAAGCAGAAACGTTAAAGAGCGGAGGTAATGTAGTGGTAGAGTGAAGGCACAATAAGTGTATGTGGAAATGTGGGAAGGTGACAGACACATAGACAGGGGCAGTGACAGTGCCTTAGTGCAAATGAAAGGGCGACAAGAATGAATGAAAAAACAACG